>JAODAL010028741.1:0-52830 GCA_025379985.1 Phyllomedusa bahiana | reverse complement strand
CAGTTCAACTAAAATGGTGGTTGAAAGACTCTTTTTTCCGGCAGTTTTTTAAATCTGGGGGTCATGCAGGTTTGGGGCTCATGCTGCGTTCCAGGACAGGATATTCAATGTCCAGTTCAAGTAAAATGATGGTTCAAATCATACTGCCTTCTGGACGTTTTAATTTGTGGGTCATGTAGGTTTAAGGGTCATGCTGTGGTGCAAGACAGGGATAGTGAAAGGTCTGTGATTTTTTTTCTGTGGCTTTTATAACCTAAGTGTGTTGCCTAAGATGTAGCACGTATCCATTTGACTGTTGTGGATGTTAATTCCAGCTTCTCCAGCCCTGTTTGGGTGTAAGAATGAAGGTGTTGTTGCTCTCCCATAGACTTTAATGGTCATCGACGATAATCTATTATCGACTATCGGATATCTTATTGATAATTGCCAATATCGACTATCGACCCGATGACGATAGTCAACGTAATCGCTTATCACTACTAATGATGTATACTATGCAACTGTTATAAGTATTAATTCTGCAATACTTCTGTGAATATGCTTGCATGGCAGGGCCATCTTAATATTATTCAACTAAGTCCATAGGTGGACAAATGACATATTTGAAAAATGTGTATCACCTTACAATATAGATGGAAACTGGGCTTAATGATATAAATTATGATTATTTCACTTAGCTTTCTCTACAACACAAAAATAAACAGTTCCTACAGTTTCTCTTTCAATGACATACAGTTGAAACCAGAAGTTTACATACACTATATAAAAAGACACATTTGCATGTTGTTCTCACTATCTGTCATGAACTCAGAATAAACCTTACCCATTTCAGGTTAATTAGGAACCAAAATTATTTATATTTGCCAAATGCTAAAATAATGAGAGAGAGAATTTTTTATGGCATTTTTATGAATTTCTGCAAAGTCAAAAGTTTCCATACATTTCATTAGTATTTGGTGGCATTGCCCTTAAACTGTATGACTTGGGTCAAACGTTTTCGATATCCTACTACGAGCTTCTCACAATAGTTGGTAGGAATTTTGGTCCATTCCTCCTGCCAGAACTGGTGTAACTGAGCCTTGTTTTTAGGTCTCCTTGCTCGCACCTGCCTTTTCAGCTTTGCCCATACATTTTTAATAGGATTGAGATCAGGGCTTTATGATGGCCACTCCAAAACATTGACTTGGTTATGCTTAAGCCCCTTTGTAACCAGTTTGGCAGTATGCTTTGGGTCATTTTCTATTTAAAAGACCCATTTCCACCCAAGCATTAACTTCCTGACTGATGTCTTGAGATGTTGCTTCAGTATTGCCACATAATCTTCTTTCCCCATGCTGCCATCTATTTTGTGAAGTGCATCAGTCCCTCCTGAAGCAAAACAACCCCACAACATGATGCTGTCAGCCCTGTGTTTCACAGTTGGGATGGTGTTCTTAGGTTTCCAAGCTTATCTCTTTTTCCTCCAAACGTATGCATTTGCAAGCATTAATCTGGCGTATATATTTTTCTTTTGGCGTAATGGCTTCTTCCTGGCAGAGTGGCCTTTCAGCCCATGTTGATACAGTACTCGTTTCACTATATATAATGACACAATCCTACCAGCTTCCGCCAGCATCTTCACAAGAACTTTTGCTTTTGTTCTTGGGTTGATATGTACATATCGGACCAAAGCATGTTCATCTCTGAGACACAACCCATCTCCTTCCTGAGCAGTATGATGGCTGGAAATTCCCATCTTGTTTTTACTTGCGTATAATTGTTTGTACAGATGAATGAGGCACCCTCAGATATCTGTAAATCCACAAGTCCACAATTCTCTTCCTGATATCTTGGCTGATTTCTTTAGACTTTCCCATGATGTTACACACAGAAGCAGTGTGTTTCTGGTGTGCTTTAAAATACATCCACAAGTGTTTAATTCAGATGTTGCCAAGAAACCCATCAGAAGCTTCCAAAGACATGACATCATCATATGGGCTGTCTCAAAGTGTTTAAACGCATAGTAATTGCACTGTATGTAAACTTTCTGACTTTGCAGAAAGTAATAAAAATGCCTTAAAAAATTCTCTCTGTCTCATTATTCTGGCATTTTGCAAATATAAATAATGTAGGTAATCGTAATTGACCTAAAAGCAGTAAGGTATATTCTGATTTCATGTCAGATAGTGAGAAAAACAGGCATATGTATGTTTTAATATCGTGTATGTAAACTTCTGGTTCCAACTGTATATAATAAACAGCCAGCTAGCAGAATCCAGTTAGCTATGTAGTATGTTCAGTAAATTATTATGATGCAAAGAATGAGTTAACAGTGTTTCCATCCATCCAATGTAACTATATTGCATATATGACCTGGTCCACATGGAAAGACAGCTGTATTGATTTCAATCCCTCCTAGCCGTAATGAGCGTTACGCAAATGCACAGCTAGTGCCTTGCATACACTCTACCGGGCCACGATCCGTGATTGTGAGTCACTTCTTACCTAATTGGAACTGACTGGACGCATTGCCACACGCCTGCTGGATTTCAGGGCTGTTCCAACCCAGTGGATACAGGGCACATCCGGAGCTAATGAGGAGTCCTACAGAGATTCACACAGAGACAAAAAAGACATGTTTGGTTACTCAGCGTGAGCCACACAACAATGCACTATTTATTACAACAAATTACATTGTTCTATTGCCTTCTGTGCTGCTGCTTCAAAAAAGAAAAAAGAAAAATATAATTATTAAGTAGAAATTATGGCATTCTACACCAGGTAGACGTTTGCTCTAAAACTGGTACCTAATTGTGCATGAATTGTTTTTTTGTGGGTATAAATGAATGGGTACTACAAACCTAGGGCTGGATACACGTGTACTGAGTGATACTTAGGGATACTGAGAAATTATTCAATTCAAAAGATATTTTTTTCCTTTTTTGTTATTTGATTTTTTGGGGGGGCAAAATTGTTATTTTTGTGTCAAAGTTATTATTTCTTTGAAAACGTAATTCCTAGGGCAAAGACAGTAAAAAAAAAAAAATAATAATAATGTATGCATTATAAAAATTCACATGTAACAGTAATGAACCTTCAGGAAGTAAGCCAGCAATACAAAATCTGCTGTATAAATTTCTTTTTTTTTTTTGTCAGATAAATGGTTTATTCTGCAAACCATGGCTGGGTAACAACTAGACTGGATTTCATGGTCTCTGTTTAGTGCTTTTATTGCATCTTGGTGCTTATAATCAACATCTACAACTCATTATTTCTTCCTTAGCCATGGTCATAAATACATGAATATACAAGTATGTACAACGCTATATATATATATATATATATATATATATATATATATATATATATATATATATATATATATATATATATATATATATATATATACATATATATATATATATACACTCACCGGCCACTTGATTAGGTACACCAGGCTAGTAACGGGTTGGACCCCCTTTTGCCTTCAGAACTGCCTCAATTCTTCGTGGCATAGATTCCACAAGGTGTTGCAACGATGCTCAATTGGTACCAAAGGGCCCAAAGAGTGCCAAGAAAATATTCCCCACACCATGACACCACCACCACCAGCCTGAACCGTTGATACAAGGCAGGATGGATCCATGCTTTCATGTTGTTGACGCCAAATTCTGACCCTACCATCCGAATGTCGCAGCAGAAATCGAGACTCATCAGACCAAGCAACGTTTTTCCATCTTCTACTGTCCAATTTCGATGAGCTTGGGCAAATTGGAGACTCAGTTTCCTGTTCGTAGATGAAAGGAGTGGAACCAGGTGTGGTCTTCTGCTGCTGTAGCTCAGCTGCCTCAAAGTTCGCCGTACTGTGCGTTCAGAGATGCTCTTCTTCCTACCTTGGTTGTAACGGGTGGCTATTTGAGTCACTGTTGCCTTTTCTATCAGCTCGAACCAGTCTGCCCATTCTCCTTTGACCTCTGGCATCAACAAGGCATTTCCGCCCACAGGACTGCCGCTCACTGGATGTTTTTTCTTTTTTGGACCATTCTCTGTAAACCCTAGAGATGGTTGTGCGTGAAAATCCCAGGAGATCAGCAGTTTCTGAAATACTCAGACCAGCCCTTCTGGCACCAACAACCATGCCACGTTCAAAGGCACTCAAATCACCTTTCTTCCCCATACTGATGCTCGGTTTGAACTGCAGGAGATTGTCTTGACCATTTCTACATGCCTCACTGCACAGTTGCCGCCATGTGTTTGGATGATTAGTAATTAAGTGTTATAGATCAGTTGGACAGGTGTACCTAATAAAGTGGCCGGTGAGTGTATATATATAGTTGAAACCAGAAGTTTACATATACTGTATAAAAAGACACTTATGCATGAAATCAGGATAAACCTCACCTGCTTTAGGTCAATTAGAGTTACCAAAATTGTTTATACTTGCCAAATGCAAAAATAATGAGGGAGAATTTTAAGGCATTTTTATTACTTTATGCAAAGTCAAAAGTTTACATACACTGGGATTACTATGCCTTTAAACAATTTGGGACAGCCCATATGATGATGTCATGTCCTTGGAAGATTCTGATATCAGCAACACCTGAGTTAATTAGAGACACAACTGTGGATGTATTTTAACGCACACCAGAAACATGCGGTTTCTGTTTGCAACACCATGGGAAAGTCTAAAGAAATCAGCCAAAATTTCAGGATGAGAATTGTGGACTTGAACAAGTCTGGATCATCTTTGGGTATAATTTCCAGATACCTGATGGTGCCTAGTTATGCTGTACAAAAAATTATTCGCAAGTAAAAACAAGATGGGAATGTCCAGCCATCATACTGCTCAGGAAGGAGACGGGTTCTGTGTCCGACATGTGCATGTCAACCCAAGAACAAAAGCAATAGACCTTGTGAAGATGCTGGGGGACGCTGGTAAGATTATGTCATTATACACAGTGAAACGAGTACTGTATCAATATGGGATGAAAGGCCACTCTGCCAGGAAGAAGCCATTACTCCAAAAGAAAATATATAGGCCAGATTAATGCTTGCAAATGCACACAGATAAAAAGACGGACATTTTTAGTGACATGTCCTGTGGTCTGACAAAACCTAAATTTAACTGTTTGGGCCTAATAATCATTGTTATGTCTGGAGTAAAAATGGAGAAGCTTGGAAGCCTAAGAACACCATTCTAGTGTGGCAGCATCATGCAGTGGGGTTGGTTTGCTGGTGTCCTTCACAAGATGGCAGCATGAGGAAAGAAGATTATGTGGCAACACTGAAGTAACATCTCAAGACATCAGTCAGGAGGTTAAAGCTTGGGCGGAAATGGATCTTCCAAATGGACAAGGACCCACAGTATACTATCAAATTGGTTGCAAAGTGGCTTACGGATAACCACGTCAATGTTTTGGAGTGGCAATCACACAGCCCTGATCTCAATCCTATTGAAAATTTATGGGCAGGTGTGAGCAAGGCAACCTACAAACATGGCTCATTTACTCAAGTTCCGTCAGGAGGAATGGACCAAAATTCCTACCAACTATTGTGAGAAGCTTGTGCTAGGAAATCCTAAACGTTTGACCCAAGTCATACAGTTTAAGGGCAATTCTACCAAATACTAATGAAATGTATGTAAACGTTTGACTTTGCAGAAAGTAATAAAAATGCCTTAAAAATTCTCTCACTCATTATTCTAGCATTTGGCAAATATAAATAATTTTGGTTCCTAATTGACTTAAAATGGGTAAGGTTCTGATTTCATTGCAGAAAAACATGCATATGTGTCTTTTTATATAGTGTATGTAAACTTCTGGTTTCAACTGTATAAGGCCTCGTTCACACGGCGGGTTCGGCCACGGGTTCAGCCGCGGCTTTCGCCGCAGTTCCCGCGGCCAAGCCTCGTCCTAACCGCATGGGCGCTGGGCGTGGTCTCGGCATGGATGGGGCGCGGCTTGCGGAGAGGGTTTGCTCCCATGCAAATTAATAGGCAGGGGGCAAACCGTGCCACGAGCTGTGGCCAAGCCGTGCACCACCCACGGCGACGCCCGCGGCAACACCGCGCGGCCGCCGCACTGAGAACTCCCTGTCAAGAATTGAAAGCAGAGTTCTCAAACACGCCAGCAAGGCCGCGGCCCCAAAGAAGCGGCCAAGGCCGCGGCGTGTGAATATTAACGCGGTTTCCAATAGGAAACCATGTTAATAAACTAGGCGCGATTTGGACGCGTTTTTGGGCGCGGAAACCACGTCGGAACCCGCGGCCATAACCGCGGCCAAATCTGTCGTGTGAACAGGGCCTAAGAAATAAGAAACAAGATGTGAACAGAGGCTATTAAGTCTGAAAGTATAATGTAAGATTTCAGCGCTAAATCCTGCACAATTGTAAATGCAGCTCTGAACTTTATTACAGACTGTAACTCGGGATCATTACACAATAATACAGTGTATTTAAAAATAACAATAGGGGTTCATGCTCTCAAGTCTGCAGAACTGGTTCTTTTTACACTTTTATTAGGGAAATTTTCTGTCCAACAATGATGTGAACTTACACTGAAATATATTTCTCTTCGGATCTGCATGCATTTAAAGCCACTGAAGATTGCATAATGATGCCTTTGCTGGTTCTGTATAGCTGTGTTATGTTATAGAGTGAAATCCAGACAGATTAAAGCTGTTAAACCTAAAGTACAAGGTTATTTCGCTGTAATGTTTGTTATTATCGACTGCACCTGCAACTTCTGAGAAGATAGAAGCCTAATCATCACTATAGACTTTTCTGTCATTATTGTCATCAGGGATGTTTAAGTGCTGTTTCTACCTATAAATAGTAAAATAATGCTTTAGAAATGTATTTAGTCTCCTCTCATAGAGGCTAAAGGTACCTCATTAAGTTCTAGAAAGAAAAACTAAAGGTGTACTTGGAATGGTCTACTTGAAAATCTCTTAGCATGTGTACCTGCAGTCTGTAAATTCAAGTTTCTGATATGAGAATAAAAACTACATGTTCTGGGGCGTGGCCTAGGCTTAGATGGAGTAAGACGTGCAGGAGAAGAGCTCCGTGGGAACCCCTAACAAAACGGCTCAAATAAGCCTTATATTGCCCTCACTTACTTAAAAACCAAGTGCCTGGACCTCTGATCTCCTCTGCCATCGCCTCGGTGATCCTCGGAGGTCTTCTGTGGGGAGCGCGGCGGTACGGATTATTCTGCGGCCTGATACACGCTGACAGCCTGGACCCTGCGAGAGGGGTGAAGTGCAGCAGCATCTACAGCACAGCTCCCGTAGAACAGAACGCGGGCAGGAGATTAGGACTGCGACCGGGAGCTCGCCGCTGCCTCGCTACACAGCCGCACCTCAGACCCGGGAGAAAGGTCAGCCCCGCAGCACCGCCGTGAACGGAGGTGGTGAGCGACTGGCTCCGTGAGTACCCCCAGAGCGGGAGACCCCGATAGGCGCGCCCGACGTGCACAAAGCCCGAATATCGGACACTGCAGCGCCATAAGCAGAGGGTCTCCTCCGGTCCAAACTAACAAAAGACAGGAGGAATCCCGACTAAGAATCGGTCTAGCTGTGGGCCAGGCTAAGCGCCGACAATCTAGGGAGGCACACTGATTAACACGACGCATCGGCCATTTTGACACAGTTGCTGCTCTCCTTTCAGGTGCACATATTAGAATGTCCTGCTGCAAGATATAAGAGCTTCTCAGCTATACTTAAACCAAACAGCCAGTCCTCTAGAAAAACATCCCCACTTGGACACAGCTTAAACCCTGGGTTGCTGCCCCTCTTCTTCATCTAACATCATTCCTCACCCAGCTAACATCTGCTGCACTTTGGGAGGACCTGGCGGCCATTTTAGGTGTCCCTCATACAACACGGGTCGTCTCTGCACTTACCCTGCTGTGACATATCATATCTTAAGATCTGAGTCTGCTGAGTCCCTCTACCATAATTCATACATATATATAGCCTACTACAAGTGAATTTCTCCAATTCCTGACCGGTCTTAAAGTACTAGAGACTTCCTACACAGTTCTTCCTACCGTATAATCAGTCAACTCAGACTTCTGGTACTGCCCAAGAGACGGACAAATCAAAGAGAGTCTAAAGGGGGGAGAAGAGAAGAAAAGAAAAAACTACATGTTCTAGACTGTTTGGTAGCTTTATTCGCTTGTAGTCTGCACACTCCATTTACTTCAGTATGGGACCTAGTAAGAGATAAAATAAAGTGTCAGTCTGGGGTGCCTAGGGTTCACCAGTGGAATTTCATCCTGGAGTTCTACCAATGGAGTTGATCCTGGGGCTCACCTGTAGAGGTGATTATGGGGGCCCACTCTACAGCTACTGTACATGCTTTTTATACTCTGCCTCTTGTTTTTTACCCCATCCACTCTGCCTTTCTGCCTCTCCCAATGATATGTATGTAGTTTAAAAGAAACTCCAGGTCTGTCTAATCAGGGGCTCACTGGGGGATTCCCCTATGGCCCAGTCCAAGCTTGCTAAAATGTGGAATTACAAGATGTTTGTGAGTCTATAGAGAAAACTTGCAAGCTAATAAAGTTCTATGATCCCAGCAGCATTGGCACTGATTCAAGCAGGCAATCTGAAGGGACAAAGGAAGAGAGAAAAGTGAAATAAGAGCTAGCAAGCGACCAGCGACCAGTCTGCAGGTCCACTGAATCTGTCACATGGCAGATGAGAACAACGTCTCTTAGGGTATCTTCACACGGCATATTACGCCGGGACTTCGGCAGGCCGCGCCGACTCCCGCGGAGCGGGAGGGGGCGTTAGCCCGCCGGCCCCATGGACATTCATTACTAGCGGCGCATTCACCGCTAGTAATTGACATGTCACTTATCTCCCCACGCGGCGTATTGTGCGAGAACTGTGGATTACCGTAATGACTGGGACATATCTCGCCCCGTATTTAGCGCAGAACGGTGTAAAATATGTCCCAATTTAAGCCATGTGAACATAGCCTTAGTGGGTGCCTATGTGGTCATGTACTTAGGAAGAGTTTGAATGGAGTGGTGACTGAGCATGCTACCCCAAGTCATGGGACTGATGAAAATAGCCAAGAACAGGCCTAGAGGAAATCATAACCAACAAAAGTTACAATCACTGTATGTGTACTACCGTTGCCCACACAGAAGTAAAAGCCTAGTAATTAGTAAAAGTTTGGTGCTATCATGCTTTATCTGTATTTAATGAGTTTAAGTGCGTGTTGCCTGTTTTTAAAATCATATTAGCACTGGTAAGTTTGGATTACTATCTAGAGATGGGGCGAATTGTTCTAATGAAGTGGACTCTTGTTAGAATTTCAGGATAACTTCGGTTTGGAACGAATTCGAACTTTGGGGTACTTCGGCGTAATGAAGTGTGCTTTTTGATTGATTAAATGGCTTGCGAGCAATGTGCTACAGGGGCAAAGCACTCTGGGAGGAAGAAGGGGCCTTAGCCCTTTGCATGACATTGTGCAGGGTTGAAGCCAATAAGAGACCGGCGGGATCTGTGACGTCACGCACTATATAAGTTCGGGCGCGATGTGGGAGCTCATACCGCTTCAGTGTATGATTTCAGGGAAGCTGCCGCGGCTGATAGCTCCTTACTGAAGATTTATTTTTATTATAGCGTTTCTGTGGGGTGTCTCAGCTTGTCTCAGAGGACTGTTCTCTTAATGTTCTATTTCTAATTTTTTGGGGTATTGTATCTGAAATCAGTGTGCGTCTGAGCTGCATATTAATTTCAATATCAGTGGGATCTAAGCCAGTTCTGTTGTATTCATTTATAAGAAACAGCGTTTTTCACCAATACAAATACATTCATTTTTCGGTGCTCACTTCTATGCGCAATTTACATCCCAGGGGTTTAATTAAGCGATGTTTTTTGCTGGTGTGCCTGACCCCAAGAAAACCGATCTTTTATCAACGCAAAATATATTACATTTTTCTGTAGCCTAATTCTCAAGAAAGGGTTATTTACAACTGTATCTTTGTTGTGTGGCGTAGAAAACCGCAATTGTAATCGCTACAAGCTTACTATTTTGTGCGGTCAATTCTATTGCGCCAATTTAATCCAGGGGTTGAATTATGCGTTGTTTTGCTGGGTGTGTGACAAACATAAACCGTCTTTTCAACGCCAAAATATATAATTTTTCTGTAGCCTAATTCACAAAGCAAAGGTTTAATTACAACTGTATCTCTTGTTGTGTGGCGTAGAAATCACGCAATTAGTAACACGCTACAAAAGGGGGGCTACTATTTTGTGCTGCTCAATTCTTTGGCGCACTTTTAACATCCAGGGGTTAATTAAGCATTGTTTTGGTGGTGTGCTGACATAAAAATAAACCATCTTTTTCAACGCCAAATATATTAAATTTTTCCTGTAGCCTAATTCACAAGCAAGGGTTAATTACACTGTATCTGCTTGTTATGTGGGCGTAGAAAAAACGCAATGGTAAACACGCTACAAAGCTACTATTTTTGTTGCGGTCTCAATTCTTTGGCGCAATTTCATCAGGGGTTAATTAAGCGTTTGTTTGGCTGGGATGGGTGTGCTGGACAAAAAATTTAATATACCGTCTTTTTCCAACGCCAAAATATATTCATTATTCCTGTAGGCTAATTCATGTCCGAAGGTTAATTATGCCTGTTTGTGCTTTTACATTTAGTACAAACACACAGTGTTTTAAAGACACCAACAAGTCAAATTTTTCTGGCAAATTTGTGGAGGCAATTTATATCAGGTTACAAGCTTGTTTACTGGGTTCATTGGAGTCAAAAACAGGGTTGTATATTTATCATATACAGAGATATCATCATCAAACAGTTGTCATGTACTTTTGAACAATAGAATGTCAGACCAGAGAGGGTGGAGGTCTGACTGCGAGTGGCAGTGGCGCACAAAATTCTGGACAGGCCAGGTACAGCACAGCAAGGGGGACGTGCAGCACGGGGTCACTCGGGTGAGGCACAACTGCCGCTGTCATCTAGCGGCGTGTGTTTGTTCAGCAACAAAAAAAAACTAAAAAAAAAAAAACCCAAGGGTTCTTGGATTGGTTGACTGAGTCATATCTTCTCCAGTATGAATCTGCAACCACAGCAAGAGTCGGTGGGAACCTCAGACACAACATTAGTTGGCATGGCCCGGGAGTGGCGTCAGCGGCTTCACCTGTCTCAGCCGCCTCTGTCATCCGGTTCCTCAGCCAGAGATTTACTATGTGGTCTTGGGATCAGCGCCACTATGATAGCGAGGATGAACATTTGAGGAGGGCAGTCAGCAGCTACTTGGCAGCCGAAGAAATGGGCAATTTCACCTGCTTCTAGCAAGTAGGCTGGCAAAGTATAGATGTGTGTAGTGGCAGGGAGGGTCATGTTGTGAGAGTGTCAGGCTCGGCAACCAAGACTCGGTGATGAGGATGCAGTGGACGATGAACACAAATAGATTGATGATGTAGACGACCGCATTTGGGAGCCGGGTGAGGCAAGGCTTCATTCATGTCTGGAGAAGAGGGGGCGCGTCCTGCTTTGCACGTCAGGCAGCCAGCGCAGCCAGCATAGTGGGTCGTGTAGGGCTTCGCTGGTCCAAGAAAGTAGCGGCACAGGGGCTCCAGCGAGGCAGCGGCGGCTGTAGTCACTCGTTTGAGGAGCGTTGGTGGTAAAAATACGTACTCGGCGGGGTGTGGCAGTTCTTGTAAGGGAAACGGAGGAGCCGAATAGGGTATTGTGTAGAATCTGGTGGGCAGAAAAGTTGAAGCGTGGCAGGGAGCTAAGTTGGCAAAAGTAGCAAAAAGGATGATATACGCGGTTACAATAGACGATTAAATAAGCTTACTTTGGCACCTCGGCCTGCGTCAACATGCAGACGTCACCATCCTGGTTGGCTGGGGAAAAGGTGACTCAGATGTGGTGGTTTCCATTCCTGCCGCCGCAGCAACGAGCAGCTGAGCAGACAGCAGCTGCCCAGTGGCACGATGCCATTGCAGCAGTCAGGCTCACCACTTCTGCAGAAGGGAGCTGTTTATAGTTGACTCATCTCGGGTCAGGATGCCTCCTCGCGCCTCGCTACTATGGCGCCAGCAGTCGTTCAGCGTACGGCGATTGAAGGATACAACAGTATGCATCCAACACCTAAGTTGATAGTGCTGACCGTGCTACTGTCCAAGTTGTTGGTATTTCAGTCCGCCTTTCAAAAGGGTGGATCTGCACCATTCAGGCGAACTAATGGAGTGCGAGGCCGAGATGGAGCGTTCCACGCGTCAATTTTTTTCAAAAGGAGTACCGCACTTCATAAATATGTAGAACAGAAGGTGGGTCAGTTTGAGCTTATCGGTTTGTTCAAGGTGACGGAGTTCGGGACGTTGGAGCTGTAATACGGTCGGGCAGTAATTTGTTCTCTTTACGGCCATGGTGTGAATGTGCTTCAGCCAGGCACCCAACAATTGGGACAGGAGAGCCGCTTTTCCTCCACGTTGTCAAATGCTGGTCCTGGCCAATGTCGCTCCTCCCTCTCAACCACCACCACCATTCTCAGCTCCACAAGTATGCTATCCTACCACATGTGTAGGCACAGCGTGTCACGCAGTTCTACACTGCTTGCCCGGGCGACGAGAGTCACACAGGGGAGGAATGCTGGTCATGCAGAAGAAATCCGATTCAGGCTTTGTGAGGCTTTCTCGGCAACTGATATCGTGAACCATGGTGTCGGACAATGGGAGGCCATGGTGTCCGCGCTTTGCCAGGGAGGGTGGTCTGCGCTGCATGGCGCCCGTGTGTTCAATCTGGCTTGTGAAAAGGTTCCTGAAGTCTTCACTATCTTTCCGAACATTTGAAACTGGCCAGGAAATGTGCATGACTTTATCCATTCGTACAAAGCCAGGAACACCCTCTCGGGTTTGCAGGCCCAGAACGTCAGACCGGCTCCAATAACTTGATATGCGGATGTTTCCCCCTCCGTGGAATTTCAGCCTGCACATGTTGCGACGACTGTTATGATCAGTGAAAGGCCATTAAACCCAATTTTTTTGATGAATCCAGGAGAAGAAGTATCCCTGTGTAATTTGATGTCAGCAGTGGCAGTCTGGTTGACACCTGCCATTTGTTTGAGTCCATTCGAGGAGGCCAGTTATATTTGTCAGTCGCCAGGACTACGAGGTGAATAACGTCATTCCCTGCTTATGTCCTGGAACAGATGCTAAAAAATCTGTCTGGGGAAGGGGATGGAGGACGTCGGCGACGACAACTCGTGGACACATGAGTCCGGTTGGGGACTGAAATGGAGGAGGAGGGACATTGGAGCAGAAGCATTGTTGGTTGAAATGAGGGGGTGGGGCACTTTTTACTGGTGACAAGAGGCGGAGGAGCCGGAGCAGTGGAGGAGGTGGATGGAGATGAGTGAAGGAGGCAGATGACCCCAAGACCGTGCAGTATACAGCGGGCATGGAGGCAGGGAGCCCCTGAGTCACTTGTGAGAAGGCGCAAGCATGCTTATTTGCCTGGCTAGTGACGCCGAATAGTAGCATCCTCGGCCAGAGGGAGTGACTCAGGCTCTCCACTATTGGAACTCGTACGGTCCAAAATGGGAGCCTTTTTCCAGTATTGAGAGGGAAGGACAAAACTCAATACTGTGGGAAATTCTCGTAATCAGTTGGCCGTGTATGTGCGCCTCAGTCCCTCCTCGACAGGTCTGACCGGGGTGTTCCTCAGGCCACAGTACATCTGTTGCGGGCTGCTGGGGGGAAGGTGGGGGTGTAGGAGCAGTACCTAGCTCCACTTCAGTAGTAACCTAAGTTCTGGGAGTCATGATGAAACGTTCCTTCACGCTAGCTGAGGAGGGCAGTGCCAGCAGAGAGGATGGAGCGAGTTCCTGAACCAAAGGGTTGTGGCTACTTGGACAGCCTCATGCACCACGATAGTAAGATCGCATGGACAACTGGGAGCAAACTGGATGTGTGGCCGCAAACTTGCGAGTTTGCAGTGGAGAAACTGTCTGCGTGCCAGTAGTAGTAGTGGCTTCCACGAGGGTTGTGTTCGTGCTGCGGGGGCCATCTTTACCCAAGGACGGAACCCGCTTGTACGGGAAATGTGGAACGGACCTGATTTGTTCAAGATGAATAGGGTGGATCGGCAGGATATCCACACTCCAATGAGCTTAGGCGTCCAGTCTGGGTTAAAATACCTGCTCTTAGCACTATTCTCGATGCCGCATCGATGATGCACACATCTGCTGAAGTTTCTCATTGCCCTAACATCTTTACCAGGGATGGAATTGCACCCACTCACAATCATTGTGCCAATCTATGACCTCATGCTGCTGGCAGCTGTTGCCGTGCACATCACACTGTGTCATTTGTGCCACTGTCTGACTATGTGCTTGCTGTGGCTGCTGCCATGTCTCCACACTGTGTCATTGTGCCACTGCTGATCATGCTGCTGCGCCGTGACCTTCGCTCTCAGTCATTGTGCCATTCTGTGGCTTCTCCTGTTTTGACACTCAGAAGTTCAGTTGTGCCATGCTGTTCTCTTGTGCTGTGTCGGTTGCCTCACACTGTGTGATTGTGCCACTTGTGGCCTCAATATGTTATGTTGGCCGCGTCCAGAATGTCATTGTGCACTGTTGACCTCATACTGCTGCCACCGTGACTCCACACTGTGTGATTGTTGCACTCTGTGGTTAATACTGTTTTGCGCTCGAATGTCATTGTGCACTGCCTGACCTCATACTGCTGCCGCGGGGACCTCCACACTGGTGTGATTTTTGTGCACTCTGTGGCCCTAATACTGTTTTGCGCTCACGAATGTCATTGTGCTCTGCTGATCTCATATGCTGCGCCGTGACCTCCACACTGTGTGATTGTGCACTTGTGGCTAATTTGTTTTGCGCTCCAGAATGTATTGAGCACTGCTGACCTAATATGGGCCGCGTTGACCCACTCTGTTGTGATTGTGCACTCTTGTGGTCTAATACTGTTTTGCGCCTTCCAGCATGGTCTTGTGCCATGCTGACCTATACTGCTGCGCGGTGACTCGCTGCTCAGTCATTGTGCCACTTCTGTGGTTCCTCGTGTTTTGCCCGCCTGAATGTCATTGTGCCACTGCCTGACCTCATTTTGCTGTGGCTGCCGCCGTCACCTCCACATCTGTCACTATGTTGCACTGAGCTTCAGACTTGTTTTTTCCAGCTTATCGTGGGCATGACTATATCAGGCTACAATTCGTTCAGTTTTTGGTCAGTTTTATTTGACTCTTAAGTGCCCAGGAATTTTATAGTGAAGAGATTCTAGAGCTCGGCGGGCAGTCTTGGTGGTCAATACTACAACACAACCATTGTATAGACAACCACAGCTCCCTCTGATATATTTAAGCAGGGCCCCCAACGTTCTATAGACCCTGCAGGCTCTTGCAGGCGGGAAAAGCTGCTTTTTAACGCGATTCGTGCCGTAGTATTTCGGAACTGCATTTTATTTTTGTCGGAAAATTCGGCGAAGTGACCGAATCGAATTTTTGAGAAATTCGCCCATCTCTAATTACTACTTATTGGATCACAAAGAATACAGTTGCTATTCAAAGCTATTCCCATCTCAGAAAGTGATGGCATATTCTAGCAATATGCCATCGTTTCATAGTTGGTGGGGGGGCACTATACATTATATTTTCTCTATGGGCTATGGTAGACTCCACAAACCCTGCAGCAGAAATCTTCAAACAACACCTCTCCAGTTGTTGAGAAACTACACCTCACAAGGTGTGCTGACAGCTCATGACTGGTTATGGTAGTTTCAAAACAGCTGAAGACCCACAGGTCTCTGCCTTAAATTAAATATATCCATACACATGGCAAATGGTACATGGTAAATGCACTCAAGTGGAGCATTGAAAACACAACAGAATTGAGTATCAGTGTGATAACCCAGAGTCGCTGCAGGGAGGATGGGGGTAGTCGTAGTTATGTCACAGTGGCCTTGATCCAAACCTCTTGCACTCCCCTGGGATCAACACACGTTGACTGAAGGGGGCTGCAGGTGTAGAGGAGTAGGTGGGATTTCACCTTAATTCCTCCGGGACACACTCTAAGTGAAGGTAGTCTCGACTGCCCTGGTGTGGTTAAGCTGAAGTGTCCATGGTGTAAATGCAGCAATGACAAGCAGAAGACATGATGGAGTTCAAATAAAACATCCACGTTTACTCCAAGCGAGTTGTTAAACCTGGATATATTCTTTTACACACATGTACATTACAGTCCAAACTTTCATAGAGCTTGCAACAAGAATGGGCCAGGTACACAAAGGATCCAGATTAGTAATTATTACTCTACAGGCGCTTACATGCTTGCCCTATGTGATCCAGAATTTTCTGTGGAGGGTAGTGGGCTGAGCTTGGTCGGTGCCTACTAGACATTGACTATGAAGAGTTTACATCTTTTACTTGCTCCTCATGTACTTCCTCTTGATCTAAGAATTCATCCCATAAACTTGTAGGACTTCACTTTTACCTCCAGTTGCTAACAGCTTTCTTAGGGCCAGGACGACAAGTAGGACATGATGTCTTTGGGCTGGATGTTAAGTCTAGGGCTGAGCCTCTTGGTTACTAAAGTGCAGAATGCAGAGAACTCCAGCAGAACACTTGTAGAACTCCATCTCAGAACTCTTGTAGAACTCAATTTATATACTTTAACCCCACTCCTGTTATCACAGCAACCATCCTTGCTGAGACCTGAACAAATATGGTAACCCATGATGTTATTGCAGGGCAGCATGACATTGCAAATTGCCACATTTTACAATGTGATCACAGTTAAGGAAAAATAAAACACATTGTAGCATTAAATTTAAACCATCCAACACACACTTGCTCTGGGATACCACAAACTCCCACTCGTAAGGAAAGCCGTCATCAATGACTAAACTTGGAAGATGGTTTCTGCAAATAAGTTGGAGTGAAAATGTAGCATTGTAACAGTTAAACATATTTATGTATAGTATCATACAGCAAGAAAACTGGACAGCCAGGTTAGCAATACAATATTCACAGGGTTTTTAGCCGAGTCCCCAGTAATGTCTTACTTGTGAACACAGGGTATACAGTGGTGGCTTTTGTAACATCCCAGAGTGAACTCTCGCCACCAAGCAATTGCGGCAGACATGCGGGGCTGCAGATAGTGGGTGGCTAGTGGGATGTGGGCAGGGTGATGGATATATTGGAAGCGTAGGGACAACGCACCGGAGAGTAAATATTGATTTCAGGATGACCTGGCAACGTGTCCCCATGACAAAGTGACCATACTTCAGCCTCGATAGGTGGTCGGGCTCCAGCTCCCTTAGCGCCGGTGGACAGGGTGGTGAGTGCTAGACTTGCGGGAGAAGATACTGCAGATCCTTCCTATCTTCACATGCACTGGGAATCTCGGGACCATCTGCTCAGGTGATGGCAGCAGCCCAATAGCCTTTGGGCCCTGTGCATTTTGTAAAGCAGGCATGACCTCCTGCTGTTAAGCTGTGCTTCTAGGGACCTTTATTATATATTTTGATATCCCTATCACCTCCATTGATATGCCTAGCCTTTTACCCATAATATACATAGATCAGCCATAATATTAACACAAACATTTTGTAAGTTACTTTCATGCTGCCAAAAGAGCTCTGACAAATTGAATCATGGGAATCTGGAGACCAACTTAACACCCTAAACTTTGTCTTTTTCTTCAAACTAGCCAAATGCATTTACTGTATCTTGAGTCTTGGGCATTGATGACCCTGCCATTGACCACTGATTGTAGTTCCTTTGACCACTTTTGGTAGGTAATAACCACTATATGCAAGGAATAACTCCAAAAAAACTGCCGTCTTGGAGATGTTCTAAACTAGGTATCTAACCAATATAATTTGATCCTTGTCAAAGTCCTTACATTTGCCTATTATTTCTGATTCCAACAGTTCAACTTCATGAACTCACTGTAGGTATGTGCCCAATATGGCACTTCTTGACAGGTGCCATTGTAACAAGACAGCCAATGTTTCTACTTAACCTTTTAATGTTATGACTGATCATTGCATAAAATCAGTATATACATACTTTTATACAGACATTTTTTTTCTTACCTCCAATAAATTGAATAGCTCCTTGGATCCTACCAGTCATTCTGGAAATGAGGTCTCCAATGCAACAGCCAAGAACCGCAGCTAGAGACACTAGAAGGAGTAAAGCACAACCAATGCCAGTCACAAGAGTACTGATCTGCCAGGATAGACTAGGGATGGCACTAAAGCTGGCATATCTTCCACATTCTTCAACCATCACAAAGTTCCTCTCGTCTTTCTGAGCAGGGTAAGTACAGCGGCGAAAGGTGCTGAATGAAACTGGTTTCCCCATTTGGAAGCCATACAACCAATAAGGCATGAAGAAACTGGTGCAGCTGGCAGCAGCTGACAGGAACGACAGAAGTGCCCAGAGGGCACCAAGTAATGTCAGGCTGCTTGCCATCATTTACCGCTGTATTTTTCTGTTTTTCTCCTTAGTTTACAATTCAGATTCCTTGAACAAGGGTTGTATTGTTAGAGAACTCGATCTGCAGTCATTTGTCTTTGCTTGTTCCTAGTGTTACACAATAATCTACTGCTCTGATCGCTGTTCCTATTTTCACTTCTTAATGTCTGTTCTCAAGAAAAATTGCACATAGCAGAGAAGTCATCCCAGGGCATAGTATTCTTCATCCTCTGATGGCCGCCACATCAATACAGTCTCGGAGACTCCGGTAGCATATCTTCTCCCCAGCACTTTCCTATAAACTCTTTTATTGTAACCACTAAAAGACTCTTCCTGTTGAGGGGAAATACAAGGACAATGGGTTAAATTACTGCTTAATCACCCAAGGGAGCATTAGCTGCAGGTGCAGTCTATGGGATCAGCCAAACTGATATACTGTACACTCTTTCTTAATACTCCAAGGGGAGTCACCTGGTATTATTTGCCCTGCAAATCCTATTTACTGCAGAAAAATACCTTATTTCCTATTGCAATAATTAGGCTTGTTCACAATAGCTTTGAAGGATGTGTGTTTGGAATCGTGTGGATTAGAAATAATCAACAATGCTGCTTTATATGGAGGTGCTTCCAAACATGTTGTTGCTACACTATTCCATGCCATGACAGACCATCACCCTTCTTGCTTGGAAGCATATTTATGTTTATGACCTTGGGTGATAGGGGGTGTTCACAATGCATATTTGCATGGTGTCCTTGGGGGAGTAATTGCGCTGTAATGCGCCTGAAGAATAGCCTGCAAATACGGTAAAATCATAGCACTCAGTGAGTGCTATGATTTCACAGCATATTCCCCAACTTGTATAGTGCACCTGTAGAAAAACGACGTCATTACTTTCTGACGCCTAAAAGACGGGGAAAGTGAGGCTGAATGGGGAAACGGGTCAGAATGTTGTGGGTAGTACACACAGTGCATACTTCCCACAACAACGTATAGCAGCATGCACAGGTATCCGCCCCTATGCGCTGTGTGAACCCGGCCATACAGTCACAGCGAGCACCCTGACACATCAACCTCTTTCATCTACACATACTATGCAGTAATAATGTTTCCAATCATGTTTTATTTGATTCATTTTTGCTGCATTTTCTTTGACCTATGTGTTCTTTTGTGAAAATTGCACAAATATACGATTTTGTACCAAAAAATTTCTTGTGGAAACTTTATGCCACCAAGTTTATAACTTAACCTTTTAATTGTTAAAAAAATTTAATGTTTTACTTCAGATGGGCAAAATATTTTTTTTTTTTTCCCCTTCACAGGGATAGATATAGCAACCGAAATACATTATTTTTACATCAACATCGTTATATGACGTCTTGTTTGTTGCAAGATGAGCTTTAGTTTATTTAGTCACCACTTTGTTATGTACATAAGTAAACATTTTATTTATATTAAGTTTTATTACTGGGTTAAATGCAGAAAGAGATACAGTACATTAATACATAAACAATGTATATACTGTATCTATGGTTTGTTACAGTTATGGAAATATCAAATATGTCTAAACAGACAGTCCCCGGGTTACGAACGAGATAGGGATTGTAGGTTTGTTTTTAAGTTGAATTTGTATGTAAGTCGTAACGCGTACATTTATTAAATGTAACTCCAGCACAAAGGTTTTTTTTTTCTTTAGTTTTGGATAGTGCAAGGAAGGGTTTTTACATTTGTTTTGCTCTCTGTGCCTCTGTTAAGATTTCACCTCATTTTCACCTCATGTGCTGCTGTGGCATGCTGGAACCTGTTGTTCCACAGCTACTATCTGTGGAACATGGAACTACAAGTGCCAGCATGCCCCATAAGTCTTCATTTGTAACTAGGGGACAGATGTAAGTCGGAACGGTGCAAGTCGAAGGGCTGCCTATATTATTAAACTTCTTCCTGACAGCCATTCATAATAATATGCCTCTTCCTCTTTTCCTCTCTGCCTTCCAAGAGCCATAACTTTTTTAGTTTTTCAACTAAATAGGCATGTACGGGCTTTTATTTTGCGGGACAAGATGTACTTTTTAACAGTGTCATTGACCTACCAAAATTTAATGGGAAACCGCATAAACATTCTAAGTGGTTTAAAATGGGAAAAAAGTAATTGCACCATGTTTGTGGAGTTTTATTTTTATGGTGTTCAGTATAAATGATGTGTTATTTGTATTTTGCAGGTTGATACTATTCTGGCAGTACTAAATATGTAGGGTTTTCATTATGTTTCAGTACTGTAAAAAAATGTAAACATTCTCTATTTCTTAAATTTGCGCTGCAGAACCATTTTCTGTGACCACTAACCTTTTTTGCACTTTCACCTATAGACCTGAGTGATGGTGCATGTTTTAAAGGCTGAAGTGTACTTTTTATTGGTACCATTTTGGGATAAATGTGTCTTTTTGATCACTTTTTATTACAATTACCTCTACGGTGTTAAGCAAACGAGAAAAATGATGTTATATTTTAATAGATCGGACTTTTACAGAAGAGCAATACCAATTATGTGTAATTTTTTTAAATTTTTGGTTTTTATTTATAAAATGGCAAAAGGGGGGGTGATTTGAACTTTGAATATTTTTTATTTATTTTTATACTTTAAAAAGAGAGAGAGAGAGAGAGAGACTCTGTTCCGTAAAGCGGATCCGTAAAACGCAAGTCAAAAAGCATGCAATACGGATCCAAATAAAGTATCAAGTCCTGCGTTTTTCGGATCCGCTTTCCGGATGCAGTTTTCACTCCTCAAAAACGGATCCGTAAAAAGGACTCAAAACGTTGTGTGAACAAGCCCTAAGTCTCCTTGGGGTACTTGACCACTAGGGTTGCGATTGTTAGTACAACCTCCGCCATGTCTGCTAATTAATTACTTTCTGCCCCAGGCAGGAAGCAATAGAGCCGCCATCTTTATATGGCTTTCTGCATTGTTGATACTGAGTGAGTTGCTGATCAGAGTGAGAAATGGTGCGTGACACAGTTTTTCATTAATTGAAACACCGCAGCCGTGATCGCTGCTGCTTCTAAAGCTATGTTCACACGGCTTATTCTGGGACGTATTTCAGCCCGTAATTCGAGCCATTCACAAAGTATGGCTCGAATTACAGGCTGAAATACATTCCAGTCATTACGGTAATCCACAGTTCTCATAGAGAACTATGGATTACGGCTCCTCTCCCTGCTCGCACAAAACAGCGAGCGGGGAGAGAAGCGACATGCTACTTATTCATGGCGTATATGCGCCGTGGATAATGCATGTCTATGGCGCCGGCAAGCTGCCGGCCATCTCCCCTACACACGGCGTACTTGCGGGCTGAAATACGTCCCGCAATTAAGCAGTGTGAACATAGCCTAAAAGGTTGAGCGGCAGGTAAAGAAGCTGACTGGTTACTGGCGGGTGTCAGCTGCAAGTAGTAGCTGAGACCAGCCTTCTATGTAGCGGGATTACTGAGTAATTCTGCTACAATGAACCTTACCGGCACCAGGACGTGCCTATACATTCTGTGCCGGTAAGAGGTGAACATTTTGTGATGTTTATTTAGTGAAGTGTGTTTAATCTTTTGATCTGTTTTCACTTTTATACTATGGGCCTCATTTATCAAAACCGTCAACTTGTAAAATGGTGTTTGTTGCCCATAGCAACCAATCACAGCTCAGCTTTAATTTTCCAGAGCAGTTTAAAAAAATAAAGCTGTGCTCTGATTGGTTGCTATGGGCAACAAATACAGTTTTACAAAGACAGTTTTGATATGTGAGGCTTAATATGTATAGATCTACACAGCCTATCACATTATTATGACCACTTCCTATCCAACATTGGCAGCGCATAGCTCATGATGGAAGTCATATGTTGTGAGCTGGCTTGGTGGATATATAAAGTGTGAGATAGGTAGTCTCCATACCTCCCAACTTTTAGAGATTGCAAAGAGGGACACATCAGGCCACTCCTCTAACCATACCCAAACACATACATGCCCAGTTTTTAGCCAAAAAAGGAGACATTTTCAGAGTTGCATTGTATCCAATGATGAAATATTAAGTAATTTGTTATGTAATATACAGCGAGGAAGCAATTAGATACTTTTTAAAGCAAGATAGCCACTTTATTGATGCAAATCTATTTCCCAAATGAAAAAGAGGGACATTTATAGAGCTAAGAGGGACAAGGGTTGAAAATGGGGACTGTCCTCCAAAATAGGGACACTTGGGAGGTATGAGTCTCAGTATCAGAATGGGGTGCCTGGGGCCCACCAATGAAGCTGATTCTTGAGACGACATGTATGAACTTTGGCGCCCACACCTCAATTGATTTGCGCGCATTAGCAGTGTGGAATGCGCCAGAATGCATGAACCTGTTCTTCGGCAGGACATACATTTGGCGCATTGTAGTGCCAATACAACAAGTCTTACATGAAAAAACTTTGAGATTCTCGATTCACATATTTTGATCAAAAGATACTTAAGCTGCCCACGACTTTCAACGTGATCTCAGGTCGGGCAGTCCTATACTATCTTTACCTCTCAATAGAGCCAAATCCAGGCCTCTCACTGGGTCAACCGACCTCCATTATTCAGAGAGAAAAAATAAAAAACACCCAACCTGCAAGCTGCACTTTTATGACAGCCTGTAAAAGTGGGCGTAGTGCAGAGAACCTAAATGGAGGCACCCCTTCCTCCCCATATAGATTAAAAGCAATATACACCAAATACAACGTATGGTTCTGCACAAAAAACCTTTCTGAAAAAACAATATGCAAACCTGGGTGCCACTGGCAGGGTTGTGGAACATATATATATATATATATATATATATATATATATTATATATTATATATATACATACACGCACACCACTACCAGTGGCACACGACTGCAAAAAGGGCAATACATTACGTGGAAATCCCTAGAGAAGCATTTATGCTATCTATCATACATGAAAAAACTTTGAGATTCTCGGTTCACATAATACAACAAGTCTGGCTCAGGCACCACCTTTAACTTGGTCTGGCTGTTCTAACTGTTCTGCAGCTAGTTTTGCCGCCCCCCAGTCATAAATGTGTAGAATCATATGGTTGTAGTGTGACAAGCTCCCAGAATGCCCCCAGATCTCAGGCGCATTACAAAGTGGCATAGGCGCCACAGAATGCACCTAATTTTGGAGTGTGCCTGCTCATACATCTAGAGAACAGGGCTGCAACAGTTTTTGGGCTGAAAGCACACCAGAATACTGGCGCAGCCCTATACATACATGTCACCCTTGGGGCGTATCAGTGGAGTTAATTCTTGGGGCCTATCAGTGGAGCTAAAGGGGTTGTCTCACTTCAAGAATTGCTTTTTATGTTAAAGATCTTCCATAAACAATTCCCCTGGCAATACGTGTCCATTAACAGTGTCCTACCTATTCCTAGATATCCCCTGTTGTATGGGCTGCATCAGCTCCTATAGCTACAGACCTGTTCAATCTCTCCTGCCAGCGCTGGTCGCTATAGCTACAGACCTGGTGTCCTCAGCAGCTCATCACTGCAGGCCAGTAGAAGCCAGTAAAGCCAGTAAACACCCCTGACTTCAAATGTGAAACCAAGAAAACAGAACTGAGATAATATGAGCTGATGTAGTGAGACAACCCCTTTAATTCTTGGGGCCCACTCCAGTATGTACATACTGCACATGACTCTTCCACTCTTTCTCTTGTTTATGCCTCTTTTTTTCCATAAAAAGAGCAAATGCTAGAGTTGCAAAAAGGGATAATCATTGGCTTTCGTTACAAGGTTGACAGTATTTCTGAAACTGCACAATTTGTAAAGTGGTTGCATGCTGCTGTGGCGAAAATGTATCGTGAGTGGACAACTGACACTATTGCGAATAAACAACGTTGAAAATGCATAGCACCACATGCCATTGATGTGAGAGGTGAATGTCGGCTACAAAGGTCTACAAGGGTGCAGCAGCTCACCACCAAAATCAACCAGGGAGCAACCAGACCTGTCTAAAACAACAGTATAGTGAACTCTACTGCGTATGGGGCTGTGAAGCAGATGGATGGTCCCTGCACCTCTGGTAATGAAGTTCCATCACCAGAAACGGCTTTGATTTTCAAAGCATTTTTGCAATTGGATCTCTACTAATCAGCCAAGGGTTGCCTTCTCCGATGAGCCACATTATCTGCCTCATCAAACTTATGGGCAAGGCGTGTCAGACGAGAAACATCAAAGAACAAACATCCTGCAACCATTGCTGGAAGAACACAAGGTAGCAGCATTATGGTCTGGAGAATGTTTTTGTGGCATTCTCTGGGCCACTCATCCATGTGGAAGGCACATGGATATAAATCCATCACTACAGATCACATACACCCATACATGCTGACTGTGTTCCCTGGGGTCTTCCCTGGGATCTTCCAGCAAGATAATGCGACATGTCACACAACTAGTAATGTCCAACATTTGGAAGAGCATGACCAAGACTTCCAAGTACTACCTCGCTCCTTTATTCCAGGAATTGAATCAAATTGAGCATCTGTGGGACCAGGGCCGTTCCTAGGCTAAATTGCACTCAGGGCGAGGTGAAGAAATTTCGCCCTCCCGTAATATAATGCGCCACGATGGGACACATTGCATCACCATCAACCAAATCTAAAATATACAAAAGCTTTACCAAAATGTGCTACGTATAAAACTACTAAATAATAGTCATACAGTTACCAAATAACATGGCTACACCAACCAGAATCCCAGGCTAATAGTACCAATGTCCTACTAAGACCACATATCACCAGCACATAGTGACCGAATAACACCACCATATAGAGACTGAATAATACAAACTGACCATTACGGAATACAAACCATTATACTACAACCGATTTTACCTGCATACAGGGACAGATACCAGTTCTTCACAGGCTCTGCAGACATACAATCGGTTACAGTAAAGTTACATCCAGGCACTTACAGGAGACGTCTCTGAAGAGTTGTTCTCTTTCTATTCTTCTTCTCCATCTGTCCCAGACGCCATGACAACTTCTCCCGGCCACAACTCTTCGCTGTAAAATTTACAAAGCAAATATCTTAGACTCCTCACTTTATCATCACTTCTCTACCAATTCCTACCTCTGTACAAACTCCCCATCTATAGCATCTCATATGGTAGCCATGTAGTAGTCCCTGTAGCCAAACAATAGCCCCTGTAGCAAGACAGTAGCCCCCTATAGCCAGAAAGTAGCCCTCTATAGCCAGGTAGTGCCCCCATATAGTAAGGTAATGCCCCTTATAGCCAGGAAGTGCCCCTTATAGCCAGTTAATACCCCTATAGTCAGGTAGTGCCCCCTATAGCCAGCTAGATGCCCCTTATAGCCAGGTAGATGCCCCTTATAGCCAGGTCATACCCTCTATAGTCAGGTAGTGCCCCCTATAGCCAGCTAGATGCCCCTTATAGCCAGGTAGATGCCCCTTATAGTCAGGTAGTGCCCCGTATAGCCAGGTAGTGCCCCCTATAGCCAGGTAGTGCCCCCTAATAGCCAGGTAGATGCCCTTATAGTCAGGTAGTGCCCCTTTAAGTCAGGTAGTGCCCTTTATAGTCAGTTAGTGCCCATTATAGCCAGGTAGTGCCCATTATAGCCAGGTAGTGCCACCTAATAGCCAGGTAGTGCCCCCTAATAGCCAGGTAGTGCCCCCTAATAGCCAGGAAGTGCCACCTAATAGACAGGTAGTGCCCCCTAATAGCCTAATAGCCAGGTAGTGCCACCTAATAGCCAGTTAGTGCCACCTAATAGCCAGATAGTGCCCCCTAATAGTCAGGAAGCGCCCATATAGCCAGGTAATATGCCCCCTGCAGTTAATGATAATAAAATAAATAAAAAGTACTCACCTCACCACGATCCCACGGTTCCCGCGTTCAGGTCCGAGAGCTGCTTAGCAGTGTAAGCGGCGTGACATGATCACGCCGCTTACGCCGTCACGCAGCTCCCAGGTATCTTCTCGGTGGCAGAGCTGCCGGCCGAAGAGATCCCAGCGTCGTAGGGGGCGTGGTGAAAGCTGTGCGCCCCCCGCGACGCTGATACATACAGGGGAGGAGGCAGGACGGTAACGATCCGTCCTGCCTCCCCCTGTTCCAGCAGCTGCACAACGAGGGTGAGAGCTGCTAAGTGACTATGCGCAGCCGTGTTGACACATCCCACTAGAAGGTGTGTGGGGGATGATCCATAGAGTGTACATGACAATCCAGTTAGTCCCAAACAGGACCGCCTCCCTCGGGTGAGCGGACCCTCGGCGCCCGCCTCGCCTGCCCCTAGGAACGGCCCTGTGTGGGACTAACTGGATTGTCATGTACACGCTATGGATCATCCCCCAAGCACGTTCTAGTAGCTGGGGGATGCTGTCAACATTGCTCCAGATACCTTGCAGGATCTTATTAAGTCACTCCCAGCCATTCTAGCTGCTGTCCATAGTGCATACAGCATTTACTCTGGATATTAGCTGGTGGACAAAATAATATAAGTTAACTGTGTATTTGTCTATATGTTTATATTTGGAAATTATCAGTAATAAAAAGGAATACTATTAAGATTTAGGCACAAAAAATCCTTTCATGCCACTAAATGGTCATTGGAAGTTTACTGTCTTATTGAGTTCAAGGTGCTACAGTGTGCTTCATTCGGAACTTCCTTAGAATAGAATACAGAATACCATGCAACGGAGACCCTCTCCGTGCTCTGCACAGAGCCTTTCGGAGGCCCGTTCTTGAGGTGTGGGTAATTTTATTGCACCTGAAGGTATGTTTGCAAATGCAAGGCTCAGGTGAATGAATTGTTAGCTATTTGCAGAACTTACAAAGTTTTGTCTGCCAGAAAGTAAATCAAGCCTAGTACCATTAATTCTGTTTTTATTTACTTCATGTTCAAAGTAAGTATGGGAACTGGAAGGAAATGTTTTACCACACCCGGGCCTGGCTTTTGCTGAACTCATCAGCTTAGGTGTGGTAATTGCATAGTAAATTAGCACACACCCCTCACCTACAACTATCTCTTTATGCATAGTATTCACCATGCAGAAAAAAATTTGAGAGCATTATGACTTTAATATAGCATTTAATATAATCTATGGCTGATTGTTCACTTTCATGTGTACAGTATATACATACAGTCATCACTATTAATTCAAAAAACTAGCCGCTCTGGCAAAAGTCACACACCTCACATTTTCATATGTGGGCCTTTACTGATCCCTGAAGCTAGCTATAGATTTCAGATATTGCTGATATGTTTGGGCTTGACTGATGACTTGTCTCCAGAAACTACAATCTGATAAGCTGAATTTCCTCCAGATAATTGGCACAATACATGTTTGGCAGCCACTTATCTGTACATGCATGCTGATACAGTATATATGCTTGCCTGGGCTAAACAGGCATTTTATAAGATATTTGGGTTTGATGGATAAGAATGTGTAAGACAAACTTTAAGCTATGACTTCCATGTGATCAAGACACAAATACCATAGAAATGAAGCCAATGTATATGCTACAGAGACAAGCTTGGACCGGCCCACAGGGAGATCCTCAGTGAGCTCCTAGTCATGTTGGGCCCATTGGCATACAAGGCCTGGAGCTGCTCTTCAGGGAGAAAGGCAGCAAAAGAGAAACAGAAAGCAAGGGGCATGTACAATATGTTCAGTCATTTACAGTAGCTGTAGGCAGTTTTGGACTGGAGTGCCTGGGGCCCACTGGTGTAGTTGATTCTTGGGGCCCACCCCACAACTACTGGAACCCCAAAGAACTAGGCGTAGGGTACATGACTGTGGGAGGAGGGGACCTTGGACGCTTTTAGTAATTATTGTATAAATGTAATTGGGTGGTTTTATGCTGGGGTGATTCCTCTTTTAGAAGTGGAGGAGTGTTTAAGTGAGGGTTGTCTTACAATTGGGAGGGTGGAGTTTTGAAGATAGGTAATTTCCCTTTTCATTATCTTATCGTCTCTCTCACCAGATGGAATGGAAGAAACTTTGATTTTGATTTTATTGTAAAATTGTTTGATAATTTTTAACTGATCACCCTGTTGGATTTTGGTTTATGAATTATAACCTGCCTTTAAAATGTCTGTATAATACATTTGAAGCCTTGGTAAATTTGGCGATATCATATTCAGTTTTATTGGGTGCTACTCTCTAAGCCCAGGAGAAGGGCAGTCTTCCAGCCATGGTTCCCTAGAGGTTTTCTCCACAGGTTTTTTTTCCTCTCCTGAGTACTGGAGGATTTAGTTTAAAATATTATTTTACAGGCCTTGAAAAGAATATAAATTAAAAAAAGAATAAGTTGCGGTTGGGGAGTCTGGTGGAAGTTGCAGGCAAGTTATGGTGGACCAATTTTAAGTAATAGAAACTGTTAAACTTCATGGTGGTGGACAGGCTGAGCTTTGGAGGTCAACCTGAATGATGGGGTAAAGGTCTTTCAGGAGCGGCCTGGCGGTGGAATGAGGATCTTTGGTAGGGTCATCGGTGCCCTTGAAGTGGACTAGCTTTGCTAGAATTTCAGGCCAAAACATGCCGTCTTTTAATTGCGATCTTGACCATTGCTGTATGGCAGGCAGCTGGGGAACTCACGGTATCCTTGAACCCAAATACATACTTGCACCTGAATCCTTACTGTGATTGTGGTAATCATACAATTTTAAATAAAGCTATGGTCATTTAATACCAGAAATGACATGTTGTGTATTTATTCAAAAGTGTATATATATGGTAGTTTGGGTCATTTGTAGTGAGTTGGGGTCCATCCCGTATCCAGAAGACATGTACATGATCGCACATACTGCACATGCCTCTCCTTATTTGTCTTTCACCCAACAAAGTAGCTCTAGGGGTGCCATGCACAGGAGCCCACCATTCCCTGGGGCCCACTAGGGGTTTCCACTGCCTTCATGTGGGCCAGCCCAAGCCTGGCTGTAGGATGGACCCCAAGAAACCACTTAATGTAAAGGTTGGCCACAGACACACCAGTATGACATTCTAAGGGCCCATAAGAACGGGGTCCAGCTCAACATGTCACAGTTTCTCTGCTCTTCCCGGGGCTACTTCTATAATCAATCAAAGCAAAGTGAGGGTGAAATGCCCATTAAGTCATGCCACCTTCGCTTGTACAAGGCAAGGAGGAGAAGGAAGAACAATAAGGTTTTTCTCCATGATGATAAATGTGCTGCCATAAAACAGCAACAGGAGTCATTCCTATCTTGTTTTTCTTACTACAAGGTCTTCTTTCTATATACCCTGATGAATATCATCATACAACGCTGGTTCAGTAAGACAACCAATCATCCCAAACACAGACTTCTCTTACATGGAAGCAAATGCTTTATTAAACCACTTTATAATTCAATTCTTGGCTATATTCTGCAATGCAAGGCAGTTGTATGCTGAAAGTGAGTGACAGAAGCATCATCAGATGTCGGACTCAAATCCGTCTTGGGGTAAACTCTTCTAGACTACAGAATACACTGATGACAAAAAGTTAGGGATATTTAGCTGTCAGCTGAAATTTCAGGATGAACATAAAATTTCTTGAAATTTTTTTAGTGAATTAAATTCGAGACCAATCTCCTTTATCCTGAAAGAATGTAACGTGTTCCTGTACTTTAAATAGTTTCAGACTTTTTGCCTACAACGCTGCCTGATCTCCATCAACTGAAGCTTAATGGCAAAATTACACAATACAGTGTGTTTGATCCCTGAATTGACCACAGTAAATTTGAATTGAGAATTAAATATTACAATCCTCTCTCAATCATGCTGTTCACAATTCTGCACAACTCATGTGTCCTAAGGACAACATTTTACAATTGTAGTAACACAGTGTACCCTAGCCATTGTGAGGCGCTCAATGCAGGGAAAACTCCTCATGATGCACGTGGCCCACTGAAACTGCTAATAGAGTGTCATAAGAGCAGGTTTGTCAAAACAGAGCATACAGAGAGACTGAAGCAAGATCACAGAAAAGCATAAGAAGTGGACTTATTCGCGATAACCAATCCACACACTTCAATTGTAACCAGTGCTCTGCGTGAAACAGATAAGAATGCGCAAAAAATTCCAGACACACATTTAAGGTGGGTGAAAGGCCAAAAAATGTGTTCCAATCTTCAGTCAATTTGTAAAATCGTTTACATCAGCCATGCGTCTGTAGTGCTTAGACAACCTGACCAAAGCACCTGGCACAGACATAGTCATCTTGCAAAGGGCCAGGGAGGAAATTACACTGGACAAGGAACCAGTGGTTACCTCTCGCAATCGTTGCATTTCATGAAAGTGTGATTCATCTGAGTAGATATGATGGATGCCAACACTATGTATGGAGACATCAAGAAGAGCGTTGTGCCATATGACCTAGTGTAAAGGTATCAAGGTACAACAGTTTTACCTTGATTCCCATCTAACGCGTCGATTAGCACACAGACCATCGCTGATGTAGAAAACATTAATGAATGGCTCTGGACAATGGGCTCTTTGGTTGCCACTATATATACAATTTATCCGTCTACCTCTGGATTAGCTTATTGGCAATTCATCCAATCCAGGCTGTGTGGGAGCTCTATCTTGTTTACGAAATGAATGCTGGCTCGCTTCAGTGATGTGCATGGTGCCACAAGATCGTCCATTATACTGACTGCCTCAAGTTTACCTGTGGACTCTCTAGGCCTATGTTACACAGGGCTTATTTCGGGGCGTATTTACGGACCGTATTTACGTCACGGCTAAAACTAAGTTCCTGAAATTACGTTTACAAAAAAAAATACTTGAATCCAATATAGAATTAAGTTTGATTCCAAAAGCGTAAAAATACGCCCTCGTCCGGTTCACAACACCGAGTTCTCGTCACTTTTCGCTCCTGTATTTTGCGGGGTAAATTACCATCCGTAAACTACGATCGTTACAAATTAAGTCACTGTCACTTTTGAGGCGTATTCCGCAACTTAAAAATCCACCAATTGTCAAGAATAGGGGATGTTTCTACTGACTCTAAGAAAATACGCATCCACAATTTTGTGACACGAAGTACCATTTCGATAAACGTATTTCAGAGCGGACGTAATTTAGACGGGACGTAAACTACGTTCATGTATCATATTAACTCGCCACGAAATACTGCCAGTCCAACGTAGATAACACTAGCCATCCTTCAGTCTCTATGTATTATCTGATACAACCACTTTCGTCTGAGAACATCCTGCTTGAGACTTCGCAATGTAGGCTCCTATACAATGACACCCACCTTGTTTGCATTTTGGACGTCAGATAGACCGGGTAACTGTTTGATCAATTTGTTTAAAAGGTGTTGTCTTCAGGTAATCTCAATGTGGAGAAATAGTTTACCATCACAATTCACAGGTCGATCCTTCAAAATTTTCACTGGGTGCTGGAATTCAGGGATTTAAACATCTAGTTGTATATTTTGCCATTTGCTTCATTCAGTTTCTTTGCTAGAGATCAGAAAGTCTGTGCAAAAAAAAGTATATACTAAACAATTGTTTACAAGCTTAGGAACGATGTGCTATTATTACAAAGTTTACGACGCATGGTACATCCATCTTAAGTGAACTTTAAAAAATATGGAAGTACATTTTATGTATATTACTTGTATTTAATCAACCCAAAATTAAAAATCCATAAATTCTTTCCGTGTTTGTACGTGGTATGTGACCTTTCTAGCATAGCCCTGTTGTGTTATTTAGAGTAGCCTAACGTTTCTGCTCACAATTTTCTTTTGATCATCAGTATCAAAGATTTGATAGAGGTAAAATGAAACATTTATTTTCCAACTGTTTATAACCAAAATTACTGTAAGGCCTACGATAATAACGGTTTATTTGGGCACGGTATCTGGAGGCCGTTATCTCGCGCTCCGTATCTTCGCGACCTGCCAAGTACTTGGCAGCAATACGTTACCCCTAGTCAACTTTCGGTATTATCCAATAGCTTCACTTTAGAGAACTGTCGGATTCCGTCGCTCCTCCCTCGTGCGAATCACCGAACCGGGGCTGTAGCGTTAACAACTAACAGGACAACGTAATCAAGATCTACATAAGTGACATGCCTCATTATCCAGGCGCATATAAAGCGCTCTAAGTGGAATAAATGAAAGTTATATAGGGGCCGTGCGGACTGCGGCTGCACCCGCCGTATACTAAGTCGCAGCCCTGGCCCAAACGCCCCGTCTCCCACTTTCACGGCAGGAATTTATGTTAAAGCCGAGCATAATATCGGCTCTCAATAATACCGTAACGGGAAAAGCCGTGTGAACACGGCCTAATACTACCATCATATTAATACATAAAACATTTAAAAAAAAAACAATATTTTTAAATAACTGTGCATTACTACAGGATAGTCTTATAGAATTCTTAAAAGTAGCGTAGAGTAGGTTCGAAAACTAGACTTCCACTTAAATCGCTCTGCACCTTAATACTCAAAAGATGTAACAAGAGCAAATACATAGCTCTCCTGATTTTATTCAACATAAAATGTATATAACTACACTATATGTGGACATCTTACAAATCTATTAAAAGATCTTCCAAAATTAGCAATACACTGTTTTCTTTAAAAAGCTTCGCTATACCACAGTGAAATGCACTGCCTGCACCTTCTCCTGTTCTCTACATAATAGGCATTATGCGATGCTAATAATAATAACATATTTAATAATACCAGTTGGACTTTTTTCTTTCTTAAAGTGAGAATCGACTGAGAATTGTAATGATTTGAAACTATTAAAATAAGATTTTGTTTTCTTTGAGCAATACATTCACTAGAGAGCATTGTTGACGCGCATACTTGCTAAAAATTCATCTGAATCCTATTACTTTATTTCTACTTTTCAAACCACATCTACTGCTCACGTGGGTTTCTATTGCACACAATTAGAATGCTGTATTAATCTTATAATTGATAATTGCCATCTACATAGCTGTAATGAAGAAATTATTATGCCGAGGGTATAATTATGAAATCCTATTAAATTATGCAATCAATTTTTACAACATTTCTGTAAATTCTATTCACTTATACAGATTGCTGTATACATTCTGTATCTGCTTTAAATATGCTAATCAAAGCCTAGAATTAAGTAATGTGAAGGAGTGTTCTTACCACACTGACTGCTGCTTCGGTCCCACTTCACTGTCACCATTTCAGGCATCTTATTGGATGAGATTTCACCAGAGCATTCATCTTCTACATTCCACAGAACGAGGTGGAGTTTATTATGACAGAATCCAATATAACCTATCAGTGCATAATTTAGTTCAGGTTGCATTCCTGTGACTTTTGTACTGTATATATCTAACCTGGGAGTTAGCTGTCTGTCATTCTGCCAGATAAGAATAAGAACAAATGAGGTAGTGACCTTGCTGCTAGGAGACAGAGTTGTACATAAAGCTTAATCACAAAGTTCTGTGCCATTCAAACATATTTTGGGGGAAATGTTTTAAGACTGACTGATAAAAATCTCGCATTGTTCTAATGGAAAAAGGACAACAGTTGATACAAACATATCCTATATTATTTAAGACTTAACAAATTCGACACATCTTCCAGTGTCCAGGACCCTGGGACCTGGAGTAGATTTCTGGGCTATTGTGCACCACTTTTTGGTACAAATCAAAGTAAATTTGCTGGACAGTGTGAGCCCATACTCCTTTTTTCTAATCCCCACCCTTTACTAAACAATTTGGCAGAGCCTCTAGTCGTATACCTGCATACTAAATGTCGCCATAATTCTCTTGCCCCACATTGCGCTACAAAAACTTCATAATTGCTAACTATGCCATCGAATACTGCCAGGCAAACTCAAATGACTTATACAATCATCCCCTTTGTGTCCTCACCACTTTAACTCTCTTAGTGAGCGGATCCTAAAAAAGGCTTTAACAGTCACTCACTAGATTTTTTTTTTTTTTGCTCTGTGTCATTCAGCTGTCTTAAATTCTGTTTCTTATTATCAGTAGATACCGCTGTAATAAGGTCAAGGGTTCAAAAAGGCGTATAGCAGTGCCATTACCCTTGTGCAGCAACCGCATACCGCCTGCTATTGAATATGTTACTCAGACTGGCACAACGTCATACATTTAACAGCGCACTCCCAATTTCACTCTGTGCCTTTTCCCAGTACCCGGCGTTTAAGGGGAACAAAACATCAGTTAATTATAGCATCTATTGAGTGCTATGATTTTACCGTATTTGCGGGGCGTATTTTAGGTGCATTGCAGCGCAAATTAAGCTGTGAAGGCAGACGACCCTGCAATACGCTGTTCCGAAACAATACCCCTTTGAGCCCTTGTCTAATGTGGGAGAAGTTTCAAATGTTTCAGCATAGTCTGCGGAGAAAACATTATAAAATTACTTGTGTAATTAATTTATTCTCATTTTTTTCTAGACATTTGTAAAGTATAAAAAAAATTTACTTTTCTGAGTTCTTTGTTTGTTATCGTTTTTAAATCCATACAATGTTTTCACATTAGAAGATCAACGTATTTATATTAACTGTACAGATGTTGTGATGAAACCTAATTAAGCAGATTTGACAATGCTGTCTACTATGTAGATAGTGTAAACTACACTAGACAGTCTTAAAAAACTTACACTTATCTGCCTAGTTGCTTTCTTTTATGTAGTACATTGTGCCACAAATTTTGGCACAATGTCTCGCTTTGGACATACAGCATTCGCACACCTAAGCATGCACCCTCCATATCAGCTAAGATCAATCTACAATTGTACTGACGACCCCCATCCATTTTGTTCAAGACAAGACACAAAATGTGTCTAGACAACCTGACTCTATAAACACTTAATAAATTAGGTGTCAGCATTATTGGCTCTAAAAATGGGCTAGAAATTATCGGCCACCATAATTCTAGCCATAATAAATTGCGGCTCCAACTCTTGGTGTATGGTTTTTTTTTTTATGTGTATGCACAATATTTGTTAAAAAACTAAAAATGTATCATTATCTTATTATTTATTTTATTTTTGCACACCTTTTTATTAACTTTATTTTTCTATGATACGGATTAACTATTGTATAACAATATGTTAAGTTTTACTATACACTTATTATGCACTAGCATACTCCTGCATGCTAATACATTATCCTCTGTGCCTCTATGACAACAAGCTGCTGTTTGGGCAACACATAGGGGGATATGTATGAAAACTTTATTGCCAATAGCAACCAATCAGAGTTCCCCTTCCATTTCATATAGTGCTCTGAAAAAATGGCAGGAGAGCTCTGATTGGTTTGCTTGGGCAAACCAAAGAAAGTTCTCTAGATTCTAGAAAGTTTTTCATACCATGTCCCTATATGTGCCCTAACAGCAGGCTTACTGCACAGACAGCCTTGGGACATTTCTAGCTCCAGAAGCTGAACTATTAATGGCGGTATTACCCAGGCTTCCAGATTGGGCAATGGGAAAACATTGTCAAATCAGCACATGCAGTGTTCCCCTTAGATCATGCCACGGGACAGATTACAGCAAAACAAAGGGTTAAAAACGCCGCTGGCGGCATCAGAGGATCCCTGTCAAGCTCAGAGGTTGCTCTAGGAACTGAGCTATCAGTTACAACTCCATTCCTAGTGGTAGGGTTGCATTGAAGAGGGAGTTCACAGCTCTCCCTCCTCAGGTCACCAGTAACACATAATGACGTCCTCGCTGCTTGACCGAGGGCCTGCACCAAACCGCCTGCAAAAGACAGAGGGGGTCATTAACGGGATTAGGATACATAACGGCTGCACACTTTACGCAGGCCTTGAAACTAGTTCAACACAGAGTTCTTATGTACGTTGTCATCCTAAAGCAATGTCTAGAAGAGAATATCTCTTCAATATAACATTAGCTGGTATCTTTAGTCACATTTCCAGTAGTAAAAACATAAAACAAGATGGGCTCTAGAATATTGGGCTGATTTAAAAGGATTGTCCTCATATCCGCGCTATTTTTGGTATTAGGCCAATTCATAACTTGGTTTGAGCTGGCATTAGAGAACAAGGAGATGGCTGCACGTGCTCATTTCTTCCCATTCATTTCTATGGGAGTTCTGAATGTAGTCGAGCATATGTATGCAGGACTCCCATAGAAAATAACAGGGAGAACTGCACAAACACGGCCAGAGACGTAACTTCAAACTCTTGGGTCCTAGTGCAAAAAAGTGAAATGGGGCCACCTAATTACTGTGTGCCATTTACAATACTAGTGTCTTCCTATATGGCAGAAGGGCTTTTGGGTCCCCTCAGGCTGCGACTGCTACTGCTGCAGCCCCTATAGCTACGCTCCTGAGCACGGCCAACTCTCCATTCTCTGAGACCAGCTAGTAGAGAGCAATGATCTAATAATGAGATGGGATGACCCTTTTATACAGACCCATGCAACACAAAACTATAATATAGCCATTAGTTGTGTGGGTCCCTATTACTGCACCTGCAATCATTCTCCTTTTAATTTAGGCTAAGCAGGGGACAGTTAGAGGGAGTATAACAGCAGGATTTCAAAAAGTGTATTCTTGTACTGTTACAATCTTTTATATATATATCCCCCCCTCCCCCCCCCCCCTCCCCCCCCCCCATCTATGACTATTTTGACAGTATTAATGCAAAGATGGTTGCAAAAGGGGACATAGCATTAGACTATTATGACAATGCCAACGTTTTCAGAATCTTACGATTCCCTAGAGATCATAAAACAGCAAGTACATGTTATTTAAAACTTGAAAACAGTGGGTAGTGATCCTTCCGAGCACATCATATGAACCACTGTTAAAACTCAGCTAATAATTATACTAAATCTTTCTTTAAATATAAGATTCATTAATTTCCCAAATCTTCCTTAGTTCCAGTCATTCACTGCCTTTTACGGCCTATTAGTGTTAGAATGAGTTACAGCGACCAAAATGGCTTGAGAAAAACCGTCAGAAGGTTGGACAGCGCCATCTAAAATTTCAAAACTCACATCATTAACTCCCTTTAAGGACCCGGGGTTTCTCTTTCTTGTGGCACGTTCGATTTGTACTTCCTTGCCCTTCTGAAAGACATACCTTTTTTTTTAGTTTCCTTCTACAAGACACATGAGGGCTTTTATTTTTGCAGGGAAAGATGTACGTACCTAATAGGTGTTATTCACATATACTATTGAATTCCTGGGAAAACCGCAAATACTTTTCCAAGTGGACAATAATTGTGACAAAAAAATCGTATGTTCGCCATGTATTCCTGGGCGATTTGCCGTATATGGCGTTCAATCTTGCGGTTAATATAATGTGTTATCTAGTAAGTCTTTCAGGTTGAATTACGATCCGGTCAATAACCATAACATGTAGGGTTTCCCTAGTTATGTTTTTGGTACCGTAAAAATAACTTCCAAACATTTGTTATATTTTTTGAACATTTGAGCCGCGGCGACAGTTCTGTCGCGTCCAATATACTTTTTGTACTAACACATACGGATCGTCAGTGAGGGTGCATTTTTTGTGGTATGAAAGTCTACTTTTCTATCGCTAGTAGTTTGGATTTTGCAATGCGACTTTTTTGATCATTTTTATTCCATTTTTTGAGTGACGTAAAATGACCTAAAAAAACGCAATTTTCGGCGATTTGGAATTTTTTTCTTCTATGGTGTTCAGCGTATGGGATAAATGATGTTATATTTTTTATAGTTCAGACTTCGTTCGCGGACCGCTCGGCGATACCAGAAAGTATGTGTAACTTTTTTATTATTTAAATGATTTTACTTTGTAAAAATTGAGGAAAGGGGGGTGATTTGGAAACTTTTAATACTTTTTTTTTTTGTGTCATTAAAAACTTTATTTCCCACTATTTTCTTTTTTACTGCAACATATTTGATCCCCCTATGGTGCTATGCACCACATTAGGGAGGCCGCGATTGTTAATGCTATTAGGGCTGTACAAAGATGGCCGGTTTCCCCATTTATGTCTGCTGGACGGAAGTTGGGCAAATCCGGAAGGCGTAAGTGAACGGGGATGCTATATTCACAAAGATCCCACCACCACCAATGCTGCTCCAAACACGGTCGTCGGATCGGATAACCGATCCGGCGTCTCACTTACTGGACGCCGCGGCCATCCTTTGCGCGAGATGTTCTGATTGTTCCAAAATACTGCCTCCTGACCAGTCGGGAGGAGCCACCCGCCCGGCGATGTTACTGCCAGGTTCGTATTAGCGCGATTTGCCGCCTCAAACAACCGGGAGAACACTTACTGTGCGAGTAAGTCAGCGTCGCGGAGCGCCGATCCTCCTGCATAGCCCCTTAGCGGCCCGGGGGACGTACTCATACGCCCAGGAGTCGTGAAGGGCTTTTAAAGGGGTTGTCTCTCTAAAGTGTTTGCCTACCTTTTATGTTAAAGACTCTTGCAAAAACAAGTCACTTTTGCAATATGTGTCCAATCACCCAGGTGTCCTTCCTATTCCCTAGAGTATCCCTATTGTATGGGCTGGCATCAGTCCTCAGGCTTCGCTATTTAGCTACAGACCTGTTTGATCCTCTCGATAGAGCTGCCAGCACTGGTTGCTATAGCTACTAGACCTGGCCTTATACTGCAGCCTTAGTGGAAGCCAGTAAACACGCCCCTGAATTTTCAAATATGAAACTCACAGGAACAACAAGAGACTGAGGTAACGATGAATCATTGTTAGTGAGACAACCACTTCTCAAAGTTGTGTCCGGTCGGGTTCCTCACTACCTATTGTTTTCAAGTCTTGTTTGTTTAGCTTTCACCTTGGATGAGTCCAGCGGCTTCTTGCATGTGGAGGCATTTATTATGGACAACCTTCCCAACAGGGGTTTGTTTCAGTATTGGTGAGTAATCATTTTCTTTTTTCCATAAAATAATATTGCAGAGGTGATTTCATATAAGGCTAATATAGAGCCAAATAATGCTAAATACTTTACCAATTACGGTGGTGAAACTCTTACCATTCCAAATACTCATGTGTGGTGATAAAAATTGACAACAGTTCTAAACATTCCTCAGAGCCTTCAGGTAATGGCACAGTCATTATCCACATATTGGAATAACCTCCATATTTCACCAAATTCGCCCATATAGATGATTGACCATTAAAATTATCGGCCAAATGAAAGGCAACCCATGGCTCCAACCATTATAACCAGGGCTGCATCTGGGCTCTCCACCCATTCCCAGTTCCTGTCTTGTACCATATCAAAGGCCTCCTTTTTTATATAAAATTTCATTAGGGCCCATGACAGGAATATTGGCAGTACTGCCTTAATGGTGCCCCTGACTGTGACACATAGGTTATTACTTGTAGTTTATGGGCCTGGATCACAGGAGTTTGAAATTGACAGAACCATCTCATTTCCTGCCCTTTAAACAGTGGTTAGATTTCGTTCCCTGTCTGAAAGAACACTAGGTTGTTGACACTGTAAAAACATTATATTCCCATACATTGCCCATCTCTCCCGTTTTTGGCGGGGGGGTCCCGCTCTTTTGGGGTTCCCCCCGCCCTCCCGGGGGAGTTGGCATTCATCCCGCAGACTGCAGGTCGGCCCGGGATGGGTACCTTTACAATTACCCGCGGAGCACAGTTAGTAGCGACTAGTGCGCTACTACTTGCGACCCCGCTAGGGGGACTAATCCGCTCTACAGGCGGAGCAGCGGCCTGCAGCGGTCGCTCACCGCATCCGCTGGTATCACTGTGGGGGAGGAGGCAGGAGGGATCGCTCCCTCCTCCTCCATCCCCAAATGTATGTCCGGCGCGGTGCTGTGCGCCGCACTATACATCGTCCCCCACACGGCGACAGGGGGAAGTGTACGCGCTCCTTTCGGCTGCAAGGGGAGTGACGTGGAGCTGCTCTTCACATCACCACTGAGCACGCTTTGAACGAGATCGGCAGGAGCCCCCTGGCCGCGCCTGCAGGAAGCCTGGTAAGGTAAGTGGATTTTATTATATTTATTTTTTTTAGCTTTTTAGGGGGCTCCTGCCTGGCACAATGGGGGAACTACCTAGGCCAACAGAGGGGGCACTACCTGGCAACAGACGGGGACATCTACCTGGCAACATATAAAGGGGGCCAATATACCTGGCAAACAGACGGCGGGCACTACTGCGTAACCAGAGGGGACATCTATCCTGGCAACAGAGGGGCACTACCTCATGGAGCCAAAACTATGGGCGGCACTACACTGCAATCAGTATGGGGCATTTCACTGGTAAACATTGGGGGTCAATACCTCGGCATACTTGACTGGGGGAATACCTGGCAAACAGACGGGGACCACTACACCTGGCCAACCTGCAGCGGGGAATCTACCTGGCCAACAGAGGGCGGCATCTTACCTGGCATCATTGGGCGGCTGTGCACACTACATGGCACTGAGGGGGGCCACTACCTGCAACATGCTGGGGACAGACTACCTGGCACAGCACCACACGGGGGCATCTACCTGGCAACAGACGGGGACATCTACCTGGCAACAGAGGGGGGCACTACCTGGCAAAGAGGTGGGCACTAAATGGCCAACAATGGGGGCACTACACTGGCAGAACAGATGGGACAACTTCCGGCAACAGAGGGGGCATTCTACCTGGCAACAATGGGCGAGACTACTGCAAAGATGGGGACACTACCTGGCAACTGCAAGGGGGCATTACACTGGACAACAGAGGGTGCATATACTGGCAACAGAGGGTGCAAAGCCTACCTGGCATCAGAGGGGGCTACCCTTCCCATGGCTAACAAAAGGGGGACTACTGTGCAACAGAGGGGACACTACCATGGCAACCAAGAGGGGAGCGAATATACTCCTGGCACTACATATCGGGGGCACTACCTGGCAACAGAGGGGGCACAAACTTGCAAAGGAGGGGGCACAACATGGCAAATCAGATGGAGGCGATGTCGACCTGGTCTTAACTGCATGGGGCACCTACCTGGCTATACACGTTGGCGAGGCACTTACCTGGCTAACAGTAGGGGAGTGGCACTACCTGGCTAACAGAGGGGACATCTACCTGGACAACAAGATATGGGAACATATACCCTGGGCAAACCAATGTGGTGGGCAATACCATGGCACAGAAGGGGCAATACAATTCGGCAACACAGAGGGGGCACTACTGGTCCAACAGTGGGGGCACTACCACATGGCTAACAAAGGCAGGGCATCTACTGGACTAACAGATGGTGGCAATACCTGGCCTAACAGTATGGGCGGCCAATACTTGGCTAACAAATGGGGGGCACTACCTGGCTAACAGAGGGGCATACTAACGGGCAACAGAAGGGGCACTACCTGGCAACAGAGGGGGACCTACCTGGAAACAAGAGGGGCACTACCGCTGGAACAGAAGGGGGCACTACCATGGCTAATCAGATGGGGGCGAACTACCTGCCTCTCTACACAAGATGGGGGCACCTACATGGACTAACACGCTGGCGCACTACCTGGCCAACCAAATGGGATGAAATCTAACTCGGCCATACCACAAATGGTGTGCACCTTACCTGGCAACAAATGGGAGGCTAACCTACCTGGGATCCAATGGGGCCACTATCCTGGATAACACAATGGGGGCAACCTATACCTGGTAAAATTGGGGAGCAACCTACCTGGACCATAATCTATGGGGGACCTACCTGGCTATACAAAGGCGCGGCATTACCCTGGCTACAATAATTTGGCTCTATCCTGGCTACAGACGGGTGGCATTACTACTTGGTAGGATACAAGGGGGCATCTACCGGCCTCGTAAGCGACGCCGCAACTAATCCTGCGTTATTCGGGGGGCATTACTACCTGGTATATGGGCATCCTCTTCTACCTGGCTTTTTCAAAGCCGTTATGCAGTTAGCGTGTGAGTGGGTTGTGGCTTTTTGAAGGGGCGTGGCATACCGGAAAGAATGGGAGATGCCTCATGCAATAATTTTCTTGCCGTAGGCACCGCACACAAAATGCGCGCAGACCCATGAATTCTCTTGCTTTTTTATTACGAAAGTTGGTCAACTATGTTAATATTTCTAGATATTGATTGTGCAGCTAATGTCTGAGAATGATGATCTATTTTAGCTCTGTGCAAACAACTATTGTAATAAAGGCTAAGACGTTTAAAGAGCTCTTTAATATTTCATAAGACCTCAGAAGGATAGCAGATAAACATCTAAATGACAGCCAGATTTCACTGTCTTAAATGGCTCCAGAACTCTGTTTTACTGAAAGATTCTGAAGATTTAATAAAATACTCACATCTTTGTCCACTGCTGAAACTGTGTCTGTACCATGTATACAGTTAATCCACTGATGTTAGGTCAGATGCAAGATTATGCAGATTTTCACAGACCTATATTTTACAATTTTACGACAATTTATTTAAAATGAAAGCTATAAATCAAGCTGTGCTTCAAGTAAATAGACATATTATCATATTCAAACCTATTTAGGCTACTTACAAAGAGAATAAAGCATTAATATAGGGCAGAAAATCAATCACAACTGCTGTTATTTCCTGTTGCACGTGAACAAAGTCGCAATCTTCTATTCTTTTAATTTAAGCTTGCTTCATGAAAACAACCTATTTGAAAAATGCAAACTACTAAGGGGTTGTCTCACTAGACATCGATTCCACATCCTTACTTCACAGTCCTGCCATTTTTTCGTTTTATTCTTTGAATTCAGGGGCGTGTTTACTAGCTTTACTGATTCCATTCTGGCCTGCTCAAGTGCAACGAGCTTGCTGAAAGAACAACTAGGCTCTGTATAAACTATGCAAATTCGGCGATGGCATCAGGCGTGAGTTCAAACAGCTCTGCGAACTCTATAGCGACCTGGGGTAGCTGATACAGCCCATCAAGAGGGGATTATCTCAGAATATAGGATAAAGGTACTGTTGAATGGATCATATATTTACAAACGTGACTTGTCTTTGCAAAGCATCTTTATCGGGTAACCATGTCTCATATAGGTTGGGCCCCCCTGGAAATTGTGGACAGAACAAAGCTACAGTGTCAGTTACACTTTGCCTTATTCCAGCGTGTGTCCCTTATCTGTAAGCATGCAGCAGTATTTATGAGCATCTTACCCCGTCACAATCTATGATACTCAGTTGTGCGGTGTTAGCTCACACCACCAAAATGGCTATAGCTCCGCCATGACAGTTAAATTCACCCTTCGTTTTTACCTATCCTAATAGTATAAGGGTTTGCTCGCAGTTGAGAGTTGGGGGGAGCTCAGCCTCTCCAAAACGTCAACACCCGAATTGAGACCGGGGTTTGAAAAAAAATAGGACACTCATGATCAGGGGACTCTCTCGAAATGCAAACTCTTCTCGGTTGTCAATCTGCATGATATTGTGCATTAAATTCTGAAAACCTACAAACAATCTTACAGAATATTAGGGTAATAAGGGATGGAACATAACTAGTCATGTCTGACCTACTACATTAGTTCTTGTCATCTGCAAACTGGGGGACCCTAATCCTATGTGACAGGTTCTCTTTTAACATAAAAATGCAATCACTTGTAGTGAGCCAAACCCCTTATAAAAAGAATGTCTGCTCAGTGCTCCACCATGCTTTGTCCATTCATGTTCATAATAGGTGGTGGACTTCTCCGGATGTAAAACTTAACTACGGATCGATACACCAATAATTCTTTGTTTGAATCTTTACAATTGCGGACTGTTAGATCCAGCAAAGTAAACCATCCACAATCTGAATATAATACCATATTTGCAAATGAAGTTGACCTGGTGATCAACTAATTGCCGTGTGTCTAGCTTCAACAAACCCCTGTCAAGCAGGTATAGCTTTCACTGCAGACTATCGTGGGTGAGGTAGCCAATGAACTCATTTATGATCTATTCAGACGTAATTGGCAGGACTGGCAAAGATGTCCTCATCTAAGTCGTAGTGATGTTCTTTATGTATCGGGCTTTCTCTTACACAGCAGAGGACAAATGCTGGTCAGTTTCTAACTAGAATTCTCAACGAACATACTTTACTCATCTTTCGGCTCTTAGGGCACCACTATTCAAAGTGAACTAGTACTTAAATTCCGCCATTTGCAGGCGGATTATAGAACATGTTCTAAGTTTTTTTCCAAAATAACGGTTCATTTTTTAAAATCTACTTCAGAAAATACCGAGCTGCTAGTTCGACTACTGCTTGGATAATCTTTTTTTGATATCTATCAAGGGGATGTTCTTCATACCGTCCGATTTTTTGCAGCATTTTAAAATACCTGAATATGCTTAAAAATGTATGATCTGTATAAACCTTGGGCTGTTTGAGGCCGAAGAGTGCCAGCAAAGGAGCGTCTCCGCACTGGACAGATGGGGGTCACCATCATCTTGCCACCAGCGCCGGGGGAACCTCCCTCCAGAATCCACACGATCATGCATCTAGCCACCCAGCCGACACAGAGTGATGGGAAGGTAAGAGCAAGTGCTTAGGCAAAGAGAAAAGTTAGGATCTATGTAACCGATACGCTTAACATATGGAGATGACTAGACAATTGATTATAATTAATTACAACATTATATAATATCATCTATATCTATATAATAATATAGTATATAGTACTATAGTATAATAATCATATAGTATATACTATATTATATATTGTGACGACAGTTGACGGGGGGGGGAGAGGGCTTGAGGGTAGATATATTTCCCCGAAGTGTCCTTCCTATGCTGTATTTAGGCGGTACCTGGGCAGATGATGTCACGAGTGCCTGGTCTCGGTAAGGGAAGCCGACAAGTCTTGTGTGTCAGTAGCACTCTGTACTGACTTGTTTAGTATAAGCGGGTATATTCCGCCCTCCTTGTCGGTCGGACTTTTCTGAGTCGGTCAAAAGAGGCACGGGTGGGTGGCCTCTCCCCCACGCCACGGTGAGGCTGGTCTCAGGCCTTTAAAGCCTGAACCTACAGGACTGTGTTTGGTGCTGATGTCACTCTATGGAAACCTACCTTGCTGTGAGTAACAGACGCTGTCTGCAACTAAGCATAGTGAGGGAATACTTTGTTAAGTTAGTGCTCAGCCGAGCAGGTGTCTATTTCTGTTTAGTCTATAATTAAGGCTTGTTTTGTTATCTGTTAAAGTTTTGCCTAATAAACCCAGGCAGCGCCTGGAACTTGAACTGATTTCCATGTCACTGTCTCTGTCTGTAGAAGCCCTGCTTGCCTACCTGACACTAAACCTCCACATAAAAAAAAAAAAAAAAAAAAAATTTATATATATATTATATTTATGTATATATAATTTAATATTATATTTTATATTTATATATATATATTATATATATTTATATATTATATATATATATAATTTTATATATATTATATATATATACCATAGGAAAAAGTTGCAGCACTCTGGTAGTCAGATGAAAAAACGTGAAAAATGTGAATTTATTGCCACTTTATTCCAAAAACGGACGTTTCGGCTCTCTCACAGAGCCATTTTCAAGTATCACACCATGGGGAACATCAAGTGCATATATAGAAAACATTAATTAACAATCAATATAAATTCATTAAGTGATTAAAAATATATAATTCATTATACTTTCATATACAAAACAAATATTGTGATGATAAAAATCCATGGTGAATAAGAGACAATATTGACATACGGCAACATTGTCAATAAGGTTAACATGTTAAAATTACATAAAATAGTGAATAAGAGGGCGGGATCCAATATCGCTCACCTAAGGACTCAATGATGCACAGCTGTATGTTCAATTCGACACTGTAATACTCCACAAAGGCCACAGTACTATTTTCCTAGCACGGCGTTCCCTAAAAACACAACCGCGCATGACCGGAAGACACCATTGTTCTCACAACAAAGCTAAACAAAAAACCCACGGTCCTCAAACCAAACCGCGCATGTCCGGAAAAAAACCCGTTGTTGCGCAACATCGTAACAACAAAGTCTATTGGCTTATCAGAGGCCCCAATTTGTGTCTCCATGACAGCGCGCCAGACAATATTAATTGTCGCGGATATCAGAATCCTCCTAAAAAATACAGTAATTGCCGAAATAACTACCGCCTCAACTAATAATTCAAAGGAAAATATTTTTTGAATAACATCATGGATGATATACAATTCACCTTGGCTTTTTCTAAAAGTTGTCTGTCTTTTTTGGATGTACAGATCCACATTGAAGATAAAAAAATTACTACGGGATTTATATGTTAAGATCACTGACAGAAATACACTGTTACTTTTTCAGTAGTAATCACCAGGAAGCATGCGCAGATCCTTACCATATGGGCCAAAATATACGGGCTAGGCGAATTGTTGATACACAGAGCTCTTGGGAATCTGTGGTGAACAAGTTCACTGATAAATTTTTGGTTCGAGGATATCCTAAAAAGGTTGTTTCCAATCATATTCAGAGAGTTTCTGGTATGTCGCATATTGATGCTCGACAACGTGTTGGCAGAGGTTCGTCTGTGTCTAGATTAGCGTTTGTATCCACTTTTAGTGGTGTAAGTCCATATGTTGCTTCGATTGTTAGAAAGCATTGGCATATCTTGAAACATAGTTTCAACAATGTGAATGATTTTCAAGTTGCACCTTTAATGTCCTATAAAAGGGCTCCAAATTTAAAAGATAGGCTGGTTAAAAACATGGTCCCTTCTTTGAAACCTAAACAATCTTTCCTTGGTAAACCACAATTTGGTTCATTTCCGTGTCTTGGATGGTCAATTTTTAGAATTATGGTAAAGGGCAACAGTTTTGTTCATCCTAGTACTAATGAAATTTTTCCCATTAAGTTCCACCTTTCATGTATTTCTGAGTGGGTGATTTACATACTTTGGTGCCCCTGCAACTTAATCTATGTGGGGGAAACCACTTGCGATCTTAAAACAAGATTGAATAATCATAGATTTTCTATCCGTAGAAATAGGTTGGATTTGCCGGTCTCCAAGCATTTTTTTGAGGCTGGTCATAAAGAATGGGATTTGAAATGCATGGCGGTAGACCATATACCAGTACCTAAGCGTGGGGGAGACAGGGTTGTCCTTCTTAAAAAGCGTGAACTAAGATGGATTTTCCACACGAGGGCTCTGAAACCCAGGGGCCTGAATGTGGATTTCAATATATTACCTAATATGTATAATTGACCTTAGGATAGATTTAATCAAGTTTACTGTTTAGATAGTGTTTGGCCTCAATGTCTTTGAAAGCTGGTCATTAATTATATGTATGTATTTTTTTATATTTTTTTCTTTTTTAGATATTTTTGGTGTTTATGAACATCAGTGGATGGGATCCGTGTCGCCCACCTTTGGCACGAGCTGTATGCGACTGTGAAGAATTGATTAAAGGAATTCAGTTTTTCTTTTGTGTTCATATTTTATTAAATTGTTAGTTTATTTATTTTTATTTTTATTTTTATTTTTTTTTATTTACTTTTTTCACAGTATAAGTGGTTTTTGCATGGGACAATGTTTCATTATTTTATATTTTTGAGTCACTAGATATAGTTTTTTGATAGTTTTTTGATTTTATTGTAGTCTTTTATCAGTTGAGGTGGAAGTTAATTATTTTTTTTAGGAGTATTTCGATATATGTAATAACTGGCGTTGTCATGGAGACGCAATTGTGCCTCTGACATGCGTAGTAGACGTTAGTTGTTACAATGTGTATGTGATTGTGAGGAATTGAATAATGGATTTTATTTAATTGTTAGTTTATGGTGTTAGTAAATATTAGATTTTTGATTTATTAAGTGGTCACTAGATAAGAACATATATTTTTTCAGAGCATATGTGGTATTTGTATGGGATAATTATTTATTGATATACATTTTTGGGTCACTAGAGATACATTTTTGTTTGGTGCATGTAAGGAATAAAGTAGGCTTGTAGTTTAATTATTTAAATATTTTCCTTTGAATTATTGTTGAGGCGGGGGGTAGGGTTTTTTCGGCAAATTTCTGTATTTTTTAGGAGGATTCTGATATCCGCGACAATTAATATTGTCTGGCGCGCTGTCATGGAGACACAATTGTGCCTCTGATATGCGCAATAGACGTTAGTTGTTCGATGTTTCGCAGACAACGGGTTTTTCCGGACATGCGCGGTTAGGTTTGAGGACGCGTGGGTTTTGTTTAGTTAGGTTGTGATGACAACGGTGTTTTCGGTCATGCGCGGTTGTGTTTTAGGAAAGCCCTTCTAGGAAAATAGTACTGTTGCCTTTGTGGAGTATTACAGTGACGAATTGAACATACAGCTGTGCATCATTGAGTCCTTAGCTGAGCGATATTGGATCCCGCCCTCTTATTCACTATTTTATGTAATTTTAACATGTTAACCTTATTGACAATGTTGCCGTATGTCAATATTGTCTCTTATTCACCATGGATTTTTATCATCACTAATATGTTGTTTTGTATATGTATGTATAATGAATTATATATTGTAATCACTTAATGAATTTTATTGATTGTTAATTAATGTTTTCTATTATATGCATTGATGTTCACATGGTTTTTGATACTTGAAAATGGCTCTGTGAGAGAGCCGAAACTCGTTTTTGGAATATGTGGCAATTTAAAATTTACGTTTTTCACGTTTTTTCATTCTGACTTACAGAGTGCTACAACTTTTTCCTATGGTATAGAAATCGGCTTCCCTCGCCGGGAATCCACATGTTGCTGGCACCCGCTGAAGATTTCGTGTAGAAAGTGCGGCTTATTTCTTTGAATATATATATATATATATATATATATATATTTTATCAGGATAAAACTTACTTGTTACGTGAGTCGAATATCGCTGGCACCTGTTGCTTTATTTGTTCTTTGAGTGCTGCCTTTTTTTCTATTTTTTTATATTTATATTTACTTGGATGCCTATCTAAGAAGGGGACCTATATACCTACCTACTGAGGAGGCATATATAACTACCTACCGATCAAAGTGGCCTACATTCCTATCTAATATAAACACTACAAAAATGATGACAGTACTAAACTCTATGTCCTGCACCCCCTAAAGGTCAAAGTTATGGCTGATCTTCTGGGAGTGCAGGAATTGAAGTTCAGACAGCACAATATGATCCTGGGGGTACAGGCCACAGCCGCAGCACAATCTCCAGGGGAGTGGTCCTCTTCTCTTTTTCTCCAAGACATTGTGCCTGTTAGCTGTGGCTCATACACTCCCCCTGCAAAATATAGCCCCCACCTATCATGCCATAACCCCCCACTTCCACCTATCACCTTATGGGGAGTTTGTACGCAAATAGGAAATGGGTAAGGAACTGCTGGAAAAGGGAGGATTCTAAGATGTGTGTGTGTGGTAATTCTGCAGAGCCGAGTCGTGGCAGGGAGACGTCATCATGGTGGTCTGAGCCGAAAGAAAAAAAAACAAGAGGAAGACGACCTCTCTGATCAGAAAAGACGTCACTTGTGAGTCACAGGCCATAAGTACACTATAATCACTTATATGTCTGCAAAGCCTGTGTACAAGTAGTAGTCATTATGTGGTGGTCAGATGTGCTTATGGTCTGGCAGTATTATTTAGGCCTTAGGTAGTGGTAGAATTGGAACTGATGTTCTTGGTATTGGTGGACTTGTTTAGTAACAGTATGACGGTAATATTTGTGGTATATTTGCTGCATGCATAGGTGTATTTGGTGACCGTATTATTTAGAGGTAGTACACTATTGTACATATATGAATGGTCTTGATAAGGCAATTTTCTCAGTGCTGATTTCCATTATACAGTGACTGCTGAGGAGATGGAAAGGAGCTATGTGGGAATACTTGTAAAATTAGTGACAGGAACAAACTTTTTTTCTCTGTAAAAATCCATACCGCAGTTCACAATGTGGCGTGAAAAATGTTGTCTAAACCTAGCCCTACTGAGCAAAGTGTAACACAGAGGGCCCGGGCCCCGAAAGTTTTAGGACCCTAGCAATGCCCCTGATTGTACTACCATATTGCCATGGCTTCAAGGTTAAAGGCAAGCAGTACTTTATGGAATGGTAACCCTTTTTAACCACCCACTGTCTTTTGAAGGCGGGCAGATTGTGTTCTCTGTCAGCAGTGACGCCTACTCACCTCCAGGACCTGCACCTATCTCCAAAACAAGCCCCAAAGCTTCTCCATTCTGAATAGTTGTTGGTTCTGAGAGGTGGTTGGTTTGACATGCGTGAATGGAAATTCGGTTTTGCCAAGGGCTCCCGCTTGGTGTAATCGAATCCCATTCAAGTCTTGGGAGGTCCCGCCCCTCTAATTAGAAAAAGATTGGTTTGGGGCTCATTTTTGGAGATAGGTGTGGGTCCCAGAGGTGTGACCTGGACTATCAGAATGGGCATTTCTTGTGATACGTATGTTTTAAGTATGTAGTGAGACAAGTCCTTTAAGGTCTTTTCAGGCCTGGTACTTAAGGGATTAACAAAAGCTGGGGGGCTGAAAAATTGGTCAGCCTTTTTTAACCTGTTTTAAATGAAAATGTAAAAAAAAAAATTTAATAAACAAGTTGTGCTCTTTTAAATTCCTCAGATAGTTAATCATATTAATTTAAGCAAAAAGAATTATCCTAACACAGTGGATGATGGATTTTTATTAAACAACTAAATTTATCTACTTTCATTTCTAACCCCAATTTAAAGTCGAAAAGGGCCCCCAGAACCGAGTCATAAGCCTTCCATACTGACCATTGGCATTGTCCTTTGTACAAAAGTATGGATTTTCCGATTTTTAAAACTTTTTAATGATATTATTTACTTTAGATTTTGGGATAGTCATAGTTTTTGTCATTTTAGGTTGAGAAACATTTTTTTGAAATGCAGTTTTTCACAGAGAAACTCTGCCTCTCTAATATGTTCTAATTAGAGATGGGCGAATTGATTCTAACGAAGTGGCTGTTTGAATTTCAGGAAATTTTTTCGGTTTCTGAAAAGAAGTGAAGTTTGGGGGACTTCGGATGAACGAAATTTTGTTTTGATTGTTAAAATGGCTGTGGCAATGGCGTTACATGGGGCAAAGAACTCTGGGAGGAAGAAGGGGATGTGCAGACAGTGCAGAGATGACGCCCAAAAGGACCCGGTGGGATTCTGTGACGTCACCGCACTTATAAGTCCCGGACGACGTGGGACTCAACCCCTCTCCTGTATGATCAGGGGAAGGGCTGCCCCGGCTGATTGTTACTGAAGAACTGATTTTTATACAGCGTTTTTGTGGGGGTCTAGTTGTTCAGAGACTGTTCTCTTAACGTTTTTTATTTTGTTTTTTTGGGTATTTGGGTCTGAAGTCGTGTGCGTCCACTGCAGCTGCATATAATTTAAATCCCATCTGCTACAGACATTGAAACCCAAGGGGGGTCAAACCTTCCTGTTGTATTATTTAAAGAACAGCGTTTTTACATACAAAAAACCCTTTTTTTAGCTGCTCAAAACTTTGGCGCAAATTTTCATCCAAAGGGGTTAAAATTTAAACGTTGTTTTTAGCTTTTGGGACTCCCAAAAAATCGTAATTTTCACCGCCAAAAATATAATTTTTCCTGTAGTAATTCACAAGCAAAGGTTAAATTTCAATTTTATTTTTGTTGTGTGGCTAAAAAAAACGGCATTGTTTTAACCCCCTACAAAAACTTAGTTTGTGGTGGTCAAATTCTTTTGGCCAATTTACATCAGGGGTTAATTTAAAATTGTTTTTCAGTGGGTGCCAAAAAAAACCCCTCATTTTTCCCGCCAAAAAATTTATACATTTTTCCGTAGGGGTATTCACAAGCAAAGGTTAATTCAATTTTATCTCTTGTTGTGTGGGGTAAAAAAAACCCCGGCCCTTGTAATGCTACAAAGCTAGTGATTGTGGTGGGTAAATTTTTTGGGCCCAAATTTACATCCCGGGGGTTAATTAAGGTTGTTTTTCAGCTGTGGTGACCAAGAAAATGTCATTTTCACCGCCCAAAAAATAAAAATTTTTCTGTAGCCTAATTCACAAGCAAAGGTTAATTACAATTTTATTTTGTTGTGTGGCGTAAAAAACAGGTTGTAACACGTCAAAAATAGTAGTTTTTTTGGGGGCTCAATTTTTTGGCGCAATTTAAACCCGGGGTTAATTATGGTTGTTTTTTTAGCTGTGGTGACTCCCAAAAAAACCGTCATTTTCACCCCCAAAATTATTCATTTTTTTTGTAGTAATTACAAGCAAAGGTTAATTTTCAATTTTATTCTTGTTGTGTTGTGAAATAACCGGGTTGTAAAAACGCTACAAAGCTGTAGTTTTTGGTGGTCAATTCTTTGGGACAATTTCATCAGGGGTTTAAATTTAAGGGTTGTTTTTAGCTGTGGTGACT
>JAODAL010028740.1:0-52831 GCA_025379985.1 Phyllomedusa bahiana | reverse complement strand
ATAATAGATAGAAAAATAATAGATAGAAAAAAGATAATAATAGACAAATAGTTATATTTTTGGCTGCAACATTTGTAATAAAAACCAATGCAGTCTTTTCCCCATATGTATGTATCTAGAAAGCGTCCAGTAAATGGGGCAGATGTTCTTTGCAATGTTCTTAGTGTCCAGTGCTGGATGGATACCATACATTGCATGATTCTACTACAGATCGCACAACACCGGTCTCAATGACTGTGAGAGAAATTCTAACCATCCATGATGATGGTCACCTGCAGGAGGTCTCACCCGCAGAGCACAGATCAGATTCACTGCAGCAGGGTCAGGGCAGCAAACGTTTCTCTCCATCCATTTATCTATCTTTCTATCTGTGATGCCCACTTGCTTTCTCTCAAGGTCGCGTCCTGCTTCATCATCAGAATCCCATATGTTATTTTTGCAGTTTAATGGGATATTAGCAAGTTTTACTGCAAAGTTTACTAAGGATTAAGGACGTTTATCTAGAGATTTACATAATTCTGCTTAGAACATTTAATCTAGAGCAGCTGATCTGTGCAGCAGTTATGGCCCCATACTTCATCTGTCAATCCCACTTATTGCCAAAGATTCTGTGCTAATTCATCTGTGCAGTCATGAAACAGTTTGTATGGTCCTGGGTGGAAGAAAAGAAAATCTATCTATCATATCTATCTATCTATCTATCTATCTATCTATCTATCTATCTATCTATCTATCTATCTATCTATCTCATATCTATCTATCTCATACCTATCTATCTATCTATCTATCTATCTATCTATCTATCTATCTATCTATCTATCTATCTCATATATCTATCTATCTATCTCTTAACTATCTATCTATCTCATACCTATCTATCTATCTATCTATCTATCTATCTATCTCATACCTATCTATCTATCTATCTCCTATCTATCTATCTCATATCTATCTATCTATCTATCTATCTCATATCTATCTATCTATCTCCTATCTATCTATCTATCTATCTATCTATCTATCTATCTATCTATCTATCTATCTCATATCTATCTATCTATCTATATATCTATCTATCTATCTATCTATCTATCTATCTATCTCATATCTATCTATCTCATATCTATCTATCTATCTATCTCATATCTATCTATCTATCTATCTATCTATCTATCTATCTATCTATCTATCTATCTCATATCTATCTATCTATCTATCTATCTATCTCATATCTATCTATCTATCTATCTATCTATCTATTAATCTATCTATCTATCTCATATCTATCTATCTCATATCTATCTATCTATCTATCTATCTATCTATCTCATATCTATCTATCTATCTATCTCCTATCTATCTATCTCATATCTATCTATCTATCTATCTATCTATCTATCTATCTATCTATCTATCTATCTATCTATCTATCCCATATCTATCTATCTCATATCTATCTATCTATCTATCTATCTATCCCATATCTATCTATCTATCTCATATCTATCTATCTATCTATCTATCTATCTATCTATCCCATATCTATCTATCTCATATCTATCTCATATCTATCTATCTATCTATCTATCTATCTATCTATCTCTCTCATATCTATCTATCTATCTATCTATCTCATATCTATCTATCTCATATCTATCTATCTATCTATCTATCTATCTATCTATCTATCTCATATCTATCTATGTATCTATCTATCTATCTATTATTTATCTATTTATCAATCTCAAATCTATCTATACTGTAGACAGATAGATAACTATAAGAGGATTAGATAGATATGGGATAAATAGCTAGATAGATAGATAGATAGATAGATATGAGATAGATAGATAGATAGATAGATAGATATGAGATAGATAGATATGAGATAGATAGATATGAGATAGATAGATAGGAGATAGATAGATAGATAGATAGATAGATAGATAGATAGATAGGAGATAGATAGATAGATATGAGATAGATAGATAGATAGATAGATAGATAGATATGAGATAGATAGATAGATAGGAGATAGATATGAGATAGATAGATATGAGATAGATAGATAGGAGATAGATAGATAGATATGAGATAGATAGATAGATAGATAGATAGATAGATATGAGATAGATAGATAGATAGATAGATAGGAGATAGATAGATAGATAGATAGATAGATAGATAGATAGGAGATAGATAGATAGATAGATAGATAGATAGGAGATAGATAGATAGGAGATAGATATGAGATAGATAGATAGATAGATAGATAGGAGATAGATAGATAGATAGATAGATAGATAGGAGATAGATAGGAGATAGATAGATAGATAGATAGATAGATAGATAGATATGAGATAGATAGATAGGAGATAGATAGATATGAGATAGATAGATAGATAGATAGATATGAGATAGATAGATAGATAGATAGATAGATAGATAGATATGAGATAGATATGAGATAGATAGATAGATAGATAGATATGAGATAGATAGATATGAGATAGATATGAGATAGATAGATAGATAGATATGAGATAGATAGATATGAGATAGATAGATAGATATGAGATAGATAGATATGGGATAGATAGATAGATAGATAGATAGATAGATATGAGATAGATGGATATGAGGATAGATAGATAGATAGATAGATAGATAGATAGATATGAGATAGATAGATAGATAGATATGAGATAGATAGATATGAGAGATAGATAGATATGGGATAGATAGATAGATAGGAGATAGATAGACAGATAGATAGATCTTAGATAGATAGATAGGAGATAGATAGATCGATATGAGAGAGATAGATATGAGATAGATAGATATGAGATAGAAGTTTGATTGATAGATTGGAAATGCTGCTGTCCGGCTGCAGAGAATGGAGGTAACATACAGCATAGCAAAAGCACAAATTACGTGGAAAATATCACAGGCAGATGAATGAAGACTCAAGCCAGGCATATGATAATATTTTTTCTTTTTGTTCTGCCACACAAGCCTTTTCGTAGCTGTATAAATGTATATAAAAAATAAGCGACAGCCGCCTGTGAGTCCACACCCCACGTCCAGGGGCTCGGGCAGGTATCGGATGGATTTCTGGGTCTCGCCAGTTTTTTCCAGCTTCCATCAAACACAAAGCGCTGCAGTTTCTCACAGGAGTAGAGATCACTTATGTGATTCAGATCTTGACACAAATTACCCATGAAAAAAAAAATCCACGTGTATCACTGATCTGCTGGGGCCCCCGGGGCAGAACCTGAGCTTTCATCGTGGGCAGATAACATCAGCAGCTTGTACTAGGTGAGATGCAGAGACAGCTAAAAATACAACCCAGGATAGAGAGGAACCACATCAGATAACACTGAGGAGGTGTGGACGGAAATCGTCTGGAAGGATCATAGAAGAACAGCGCCCTCTGCAGGAAAATAAGGATATGCCAGGTGCCTATGGAAATTGACATTCTTATGTAATACATCCGTGTGTATAGTTTGAAGGGACAACACCCAGGACTGGCCTACAGGGGAATAGGAGGAACCCCATGGGCCCACGGACATGGAAGACTCCTGAGCATGACAGGACGGTGCTGCCTTCAAGATAGAAAAGCAGAGGGAGAGGTAGAAAGCAAGAGGTGAAGTACGAAAGTCATGTGCAGTTATGGACAGTAGCTGTAGGGTGGGCCCCAAGAATCAACTCCATTGGTGGTCCCCAAGAATCAACTCCATTGGTGACAGAAAGAATCAGCTCCACTGGTGGAACCAAGAATCAACTTCACTGGTGCGGTCCAGGAATTAACTCCACTGGTGGAATCAAGAATCAGCTTCACTGGTGGCCCCAAGAATCAACTCCACTGGTGGAGCCCAAGAATCAACTCCACTGGTAGGCCCCAAGAATCATCTCCACTAGTGTGTCCGAAGAATCAACTCCACTGGTGGGGCCCAAGAATCAACACCACTGGAGGACCCCACGAATAAACACCACTGGTGGGCCCACGAATCAACTCCACTGGTGGGACCCAAGAATCAACTCCACTGGTGGTACCAAGAATCAACTCCACTGGTGGAAACTCCACTGGTGGCCCCAAGAATCAAATCCACTGATGAGCCCCAAGAATCAACTCCACTGGTGGGCCCCAGGAATTAACTCCACTGGTGGGCCCTAAGAAGAGACTCCACTGGGTGGCCTAAGAATCATCTCCACTGGTGGTTCCCTAAGAATCATCTCCACTGGTGGGCCCCAAGAATCAACTCCACTTGTGGGCCCCAAGAATCATCTCCACTGGTGGGCCCCAAGAATCAACTCAACTGTTGGCCCCAAGAACCATCTCCACTGGTGCGGCCCACAGATCAGCTCAACTGGTGGCCTCAAAAATGAACTCTACTGGTGGACCCAATAATCAGCTCTACTGGTGGGACCAAGAATCAGCTCTACTGGTGGACCCCAAGAATCCATTCCACTGGTGGAACCCAAAAATCAACTCCACTGGTGAACCCCAAGAATCAACTCCACTGGTGAACCCCAAGCATCAACTCCAGTGGTGGACTCTAAGAATTAACTAAACTGGTGGGCCCCAAGAATCAACTCCACTGGTGCGGCCCACAGATCAGCCAACTGGTGGCCTCAAAAATGAACTCTACTGGTGGACCCAATAATCAGCTCTACTGGTGGGACCAAGAATCAGCTCTACTGGTGGACCCCAAGAATCAAGTCCATTGGCGGACCTCAAGAATCAAGTCCACTGGTGGGCCTCAAGAATCAAGTCCACTGGTGGGCCTCAAGAATGAACTCCACTGGTGGGCCCAAGAATCATCTCTACTGGTGGAACCAAGAATCAACTCCACTGGTGGAACCAAGAATCAACTCCACTGGTTGGCCCCAAGAATCAACTCCACTGGTGGGCCTCAAGAATCAACTCCACTGGTGGAAATCAAGAATCACCTCCACTGGTGGAAACCAAGAATCAACTCCACTGGTGGGCCCAAGAATCTACCCCACTGGTGGACCCCAAGAATTACCTCCACTGGTGGGCCCAAGAATCAACTCCACTGGTGGGCCCAAGAATCAACTCCACTGGTGGGTCCAAGAATCATCTCCACTGGTGGACCTCAAGAATCAGCTCCACTGGGGGAATCCAAGAATCAACTCCACTGGTGGCCCCAAGAATCAACGCCACTGGTGGCCCCAAGAATCAACTCCACTGGTGGCCCCAAGAATCAACTCCACTGGTGGGCCCCAAGAATCAACTCCACTGGTGGGCACAAGAATCATCTCCACTGGTGGGCTACAAGAATCATCTCCACTGGTGGCCCCAAGAATCAGCTCCACTGGTGGGCCCCAGGAATTATCTCCACTGGTGGCCCCAAGAATCATCTCCACAGGTGGGCTACAAGAATCAACTCTACTGGTGGCTCCCAAGACTCAACTCCACTGGTGGCCCCAGGCACCCCAATCTGACAGTGGATAGAGATCACATATGTAGTTTGGGATTAATCTGGATCTATCTGTCCTATCCAGGCTTCCTGTGATGGTTGGCCCTCAGATGGACCATGTTTGGTGGTGCTCATGACTTTGCTGGTTCTCCATGTCTCCAGGGAACCTATTTTATATAATCAGGACTTTCTCAGCACTAGCTTTCATTCACACAGTCTATTATAAATCTACTCATTGTAATAACCTAAGAGCGCAGCCATTGTTCCTGTAATAACAGGGTGACCTGATGTTGACTTTTTTAGGAGAAGAGGACATCCTCCACTTCAGTTCTCATCCGCCCATAGCAGTACTTGATGGTCTTATTCATTGACCACATAAGACCCAGGTGCCAACGAGGAAAATACCTGGAAATTACTTGCTCTAAATTGTGTGAACTTTACCTAAAGTCCTGTTTTCTCCATTGTCCATAGGAGAAACGTTCTTCTCTTCGCCATAGAAGCTTCCATGGGGTAATAAATTGGGGTTTTGTTCCTGGGAGGGAGGGCGGGGGGGGGGGGGGGGGGAGGGGGGCACAAAACCTTCCTAGCACAAAATAGACAAAGGGGTAATTTGTTACAGATGTAGCTATATATTTCTTAACAAAGGGTAGTAACAAGTAAATGTAGACCATGAGATTTATATCAGCTTCATAAGGGGGTGGGGCCCAAGTGGTAAGCTACTTGACTTTTTGGAGAAGTAGGATGCCAAACTGGATGCCCACCGCAGGAAAAGGGCCTTAGAAGGGTGCTCCCATCTCAGGTAATTATTTCATATGTCCCAAACCTTACATCAGGTCCCTGAAAGCTTCCTTGCAGAATAGAGTGGTGGTTGCGCATGCGCGGCGAACCCCATTCTTAGAATTCCTAATTCCCATAGAAAAGAATGGAGAATGCTGCGCATGCACGGGGAACCCTTAGAACTCCTAATTCCCATATAAAGTAATGGAGAATGCTGCGTATGCGGGACCAACTCTCTCTTCTGCATGGAGACTTTTAAGGGCCCATTTTTAAGATAGGTGCTGTGTCTACAGTATAAGATTCCCTCGCAGAAAAAGTGTTCCCATCTCTCACATTTATTGCCTACACCTTTCTTGAGATTGGACTCTTGAAAATCTCCATGTAGAACAGATTTGTGTTCGCACATGCACAGCGAACCCCATTCTTAGAACTCATAATTCAAATAGAAAAGAATGAAGAATGCTGCGCATGCGCGACCAACTCTGTGTTCTGCATGGAGACTTTCAGAGACCCATTCCAAGATAGGTGTTGCAGGCATAAGATGCCTCTCACAGGAAAAGTGCCTTAATGGGGTGCTCTCATCTCAGATAATTATGGCATATGTCCCACATCTAACATTAGGTCCCTGAAAGTCTCCATGTAGAACAGATTGGTGGTCGCGCATGCATGGCGAACTCCATTCTTACAACTCATAATTCAAATAGAAAAGAATTGAGAATGCTGCGCATGCACAGGGAATCCAATTCTTAGAACACATAATTCAAATAGAGAAGAATGGAGAATGCTGCGCATGCGCGGGGAACCCCATTCTTAGAACTCATAATTCAAATAGAAAAGAATGAAGAATGCTGCGCATGCGCAACCAACTCTCTGTTTCTCTGTTCTGCATGGAGACTTTCAGAGAGCCATTCCAAGATAGGTGCTGCAGGCATAAGATGCCTCTCACAAAAAAAGTGCCATAATGGGGTGTTCTCATCTCAGATAATTATGGCATATGTCCCACATCTAACATCAGGCTCCTGAAAGTCTCCATGTAGAATAGAGTGGTGGTTGCGCATGTGCGGCGAACTCCATTCTTAGAACTTATAATTCAAATAGAAAAGAATGAAGAATGCTGAATGCTGCGCATGTGCGGCCATCTCTCTGTTTTGCATGGAGACTTTCAGGGGCCAATTTTTAAGATAGGTGCTGCCACTATAAGATGGCCCTCGCAAAAAGTAGTTCCGTAAAGGGGTGTCTCCATCTCACACATTTATGGCCTACACCTATCTTGAGATTGGACCCCTGAATATCTCCATGTAGAACAGGTTGTTGGTCGCACAGGCGTGGCAAGCTCCATTCTTAGAACTCAGGACTACAATAGAAAAAAATGGAGAATGCTGCGCATGCGCGACCAACTCTCTGTTCTGCATGGAGATTTTCAGAGGCTTATTCTCAAGATAGGTGCTGTACCTACAGTATAAGATGCCCCTCGCAAAAAAAGTTCCTTAAAGGGTTGTTCTCTCCACAGACATTTATTCCCTACACCTTTCTTGAGATTGGGCCCGGAAAGTGTTCATGTAGAATAGAGTGGTGGTTGCGCATGCGTGGCTGACTCCATTCTTAGAACTCATAATTCCAATAGAAAAGAAAAGAGCTTGTTGCGCATGCGCAACCAACTCTCTGTTCTGTATGGAGATTTTCAGAGGTCCATTCTCAAGATAGGTACTGCACTTATGAGATTCCCCTCGCAGAAAAAGTTCCTTAAAGGGTTGTTCTCTTCGCAGACATTTATTGCCTACACCTTTCTTGAGATTGGGCCCGGAAAGTCTTCATGTAGAATAGAGTGGTGGTTGCGCATGCACGGCTAACTCCATTCTTAGAACTCTTAATTCCAATAGAAATGAAAGGAGAATCCTGTATATGCGCAACCAACTTTCTGTTCTGCATAGAGATTTTCATAGTTCCATTATCAAGATAGGTGCTGCACCTATAAGATGCCCCTCACAAAAACAAGTACCTTTAAGGGGTGTTCCCATCTCACAAATTTATGGCCTACACCTATCTTGAGATTGGACCCCTGAAAGTCTCCATGTAGAACAGGTTGGTGGTTGACTAGGTATGGCAAGCTCCATTTTTAGAACTCAGGACTATAATAGAAAAAAAGGAGAATGCTGCGCATGCGCAACCAGCTCTTTGTTCGTCATGGAGACTTTCAGAGGCTTATTCTCAAGATAGGTGCTGTACCTACAGTATAAGATGCCCCTTACTAAAAAAGTGCCTTTAAGAGTGTTTCTCCTCTCAAACATTTATTGCCTACACCCTTCTTGAAACTGGGCCCTGAAAGTCTTCATGTAGAATAGAGTGGTTGTTGCGCATGCGCGGCAAAGTCCATTCTTAGAACTCAGAACTCCCAAAGAAAAGAATGGCGAATGCGCATGCGCATGTGTGACCAACTCTCTGTTCTGCATGGAGACTTTCTGTTACGATACTGGTGTGTATGGCTGGAGTCCAATGGAGGGGCTAAGAACAAACACAAGGAGCACTGGAGTCTTGATCTGGAACAGGAAGCGCAAGGATCCAAGAGAGGATAGCAGGAGACTGACGAGCGGTCAGCAGGTCACTCGAGGTTGTAGGGTGGACTGCGAGGAGAGGAAACAAACTGAAGGTGATTTCCTAGGCGAGAGACTGTAAGCTAAGCAGGAGCTAGGACAACCAATACTCAAGGCAGAAGTAACAGTCTTGAGGAGTTTATATAGTACCTGGGACAGGAAACAGGAACAAGATGGCAACCAGCTGAGACACATCCACAACTAGACTGATAGTGCAAACATAAAGGCAAACACAGTAGCAAGTTCCACGGTATAAGCAGGAGCTTCCTGACATTACTCCCACCTCAAAGAGCGGCCTCTTGGACGATACCTGACTCGGTCTCTCTCCGGATGTCCTCTGATGAAATTGTCTTTCAATCGAGGAGCATTGATGTTACTCACGGGTTCCCAACGAATTTTCTTCGGGGCCATAACCTTCCACTTAATGAGGTATTGCAGCCTGGTTCCTGAAAATTCTCGAGTCCAGATCGCTCAACAACAAACTGTTCCTTGCCCATCGATCACCACTGCACACAGGAGAGAGGAACACGATAAACCTGGAAAGGGGTATGGGCATGCATGCTTTAGAAGAGATACAGAAATACAGGGTGGATCTTCATAGATGGTGGAGTTTGAGCCGAACAGCTACTGGACTGAATTATCTGATGACTTATATTGCCCCACAAACTTCTGTCCCAGTTTTGGTGAAGGCACTCTAAGTTTCAATTTCTGGTAGAACAGCCATACCTTATCCCACCCTACTTTCAAAGTGGTGCTGTCTTCCGACGTTTATCTGCCATCTTTTGAAATTTTCTCTTGAGCCCTCTCTAGTGTTTCCTTCAATAGTTGCAACTTTTGCTGTAGTGTAGAGATCCTTCTGCGGCAGCTGGAATTGCGAACAGCAGGGAATCTAGGAAGTATGTATGGAGGTAATCCCAAAGTTGCAAGAAAGGCGTTTGTTTGGTGGAGGCATTTTGGGAGTTGTTGTAACGAAAATACAGCCACGGAAGTAGAATCAAACCCAGATCATCTTGTAGGTGCAAATATAGCATCGCAGTACTGTTTCCAGGGTCTGATTTGTGCGTTCAGTCTGTCCAATAGATGTGGGAATGAAAGGCGGTTGATAGATTAATATCAATGTCCAGTGCTGAGAAAATAACTCCCCCAAAATGTGGATGTAAACTGCACCCACGATCCGAGATCACTTCATGAGTAACTCCATGCAGGCGAAACACATTCTGTATTATGAGGTCAGCAGGTCCCTTGGCAGAGCGGTAGACGGTACATTGGGAGAAATGTGCCGCCTTGGTGACCGGTCAACTACCACGAGAATAAGTAATTTTTTTCCCATTAGAGTAGGCAGGTCTAACGATAAGCCATGGAAATTGGAACCCCAGGGACGAGAGGGACCTGGCAAAGGCTGTAACAACCCGAGGGTGAAGAACGTTGGAGTCCTTGCATCGGGCACAAACGCCACATGATGTCACATACTTCCTTACATCCTGTGAAATAATTGGGCCACCAAAAGAACGGATAGAATATCCCTGTGTCTTTTGCACTCCTTTGTGCCCAGCAATCTTAGAATGCATGGGCTAGTCTCAGGAATCTTCATCTTAACTCCTTTCGGGGTATATATAGCTGCTTGCCAGTGGGCCCACATCTTGTCTTAAGGACTAAATGCACATCATCATGGTTGAGACAACACGGAGTCGGTGCCATAGCCTCTCATCAATTTCTTCAAAGCAAGGCCTTTTAATCCATGGATTACTCCCACAACAGTAGACTCGGAACGAATTGTTTTTGAGCGGACTAGTACGAGTGGAATCATTTGGAGAACATCTTGATAGCGCATACTCCCCGCCTTGCATTACGGGATCCGTAATGAAAAATTGAAATTACAAAATTAAATTGATTGAGGAAAAGAACTCCAACGGAGCTAGGCGAGAGATAGACATTTGGAGCCGATCTCCACGAATTCTCCCAAATTACGGTGTCAGTAAGGACGATTATTTGCAGTGAGGTTCCCTGAATTGGGTGTCTCCATTCTGAAAGGCTGCGACAATCGCTAATATTCTTTATTCCCCACATCTTAATTCTTCTCAGCAGGTGATAAACGCGGGTAGAAAAACGCACAAGATGTAATAAAACTCCTTTGTCTCCTTTACTCTGAGATAGAATAGCCCCAATAGCACAGTCCTGAAGCATCCACTTCCACAATGAAGGCACATTCTGGGTCAGATGAATTAATACAGGGCTGTAGTGAACTTGGCTTTTAGGAAGGAGAAGGACTCTTGTGCTTGAGAGAGACCAAACAAAAAGCATTCCTGTTCTTAGCTCAACTGGGGTAATGGGAGAAATTATTTCTGAGAAATTCTAATGAAGCGTCTATAGAAGTTGCAAAACCTATGAAACGTTGAACATCCATTATGTTTCTTTGAGTAGGGCCAGTCTACAATTGCATTTAATCTTACTAGAGTCCATCTGTAACAAGAGGCGAAATAACATAGCCAAGGAATTGGATCCGTCTGATGGGGAATTCACAACTTTTTTCAATCATGATGTAAGATGGTTTTCTCTCAGACGTTCTCTAGAACAAGTTTTCACATGTCTCTGGTGTTCTTCCCATTGATTTGGAGAAAATCAAAATAACGTCCAGGTAGATACTATGAACTGGTCCAGGAGGTCTCTAAAGAATGTCAATTGACGAGATGTTGGAAAGGTGGCAGGGCATTGCAAAGCTAAAGGCATAACTCGATATTCAAAATGCCCGTAACGTGACCTAAAAGCTGTTTTCCCATTCATCCCCCCCCGATCGATACGAACTAAGTCATAGGGCCCCCTCGTAGGTCCTAATTGGAAATAATCTTTGCATGTTGTACTCTTATCCCAGAAGCTCGGGATCAGTGGTAAAGGATACGGTTTCTTTATGTAATTTTTTCCTTGTTAATTCTCTATAATCAATAACAAGGTCTCAAGGGAACCATCTTTCTTATTTAACAAAGAATAATGGAGCCCCCGCTGGTGAGAAGATGGGCGGATGAACCCCTTATCCAGATTTCTTCTAGTAATCCCTTCAAGGCTTTTATTCGGGACCTGGCCAAAGGATAGATGTTTTTTTCCAAAAGGTATTGTGCCTCCCGGAAGCAATTCTATGGGGCAATCATAGGGTCTGTTGTGGGGGGAAGCTTTTCTGCATTCTGTTTGCTGCAAGACATCCGCAATCCAGGTATACTAACGGACCTCTATTGACCTTCTTGTCTTGAACTGGGTCTTCAGGGGCCTTGGTTCAGGATTGAGCTGTGAGACGGCCATCTCCCACTGGGAAGCTTATCTCCTTTGGTTTCCCAGTTAATCAATGGATTCTGTGCTTGCAACCATGGGAGACACATGATGACGGGAAAGAGTGGAGAAGAGATTAATAGAAACTACAGTGACTACATATGTTTTGAGAGTCCATAAAATGACTTCAAGTGTTCGGTCTCTTGATCCACTGGCCCAAGCTCTGTGAGATCATCTACGTCTCCTTACCATGGGCGAGAGTCTTTTTCTGGATCTTAAACCCCATGTTTTCCGAGCAAAGGACAGTCCATAGAATTACCCCACGTGCCCCAGAGTCCACCATACCGAGGTGGATATCCACTGGAGTTTAGCCGGAATTTAATTAGGAAGGAAGCATGAGAGTCTTTGTTTCTCTTTCTTAATATGCGTGCCCACTGATGAAGATGGAATGGACAACGCTTTCCACGGATAATTCTGTCTCTGAAGCAATGGATTCTCCATCTGAGCATCGGAACCATTAATGGCTGCCACCAATTCTCCTTGGACGTCTAGGCAGTTGATAAGGAAGTGGTCAACTTCCCACAGTAGAACAAAAGCCTCTCCCAAGCCGATGCTCTCTTCTGTCAACGCCTCTCACGTCTTAATATCGAATCTACTTGGCATATGTTCACTTCTGATTCGCTGCGAGTTCTTCCCAGGGGTTCCGTGGGAAAGGAGACGGAACAACTGGGCCAGCTTGGTATCATAGTTCAAAGTAAGCCCAAATTTTCTTGTCCGCCGTTCAACAGCCCGGGTATCAATTCGGATGCAGTGATTATTGAAAGCCTCCAAACCTAAGGGGGCTTCTGCACGGGCCAGTTCGGTCTTTAATGAGCTGCATAGTCCTTTCCTACAAAAAAAAAGGAACATCTTTGCTGCATCATTCCAATTGGTGCGATTGCCCACCACTCTTGAACTCCATTCATACTCGCCACGGCGTTTGCCCTGACGCAAATGCTAGGATGGCTGCTTCCTCCGCTGTAGCACCACGATGGGATCGTCAAACATTTGACCTCTCATGGCGTCAATGAAGTCCTCCAGGTGATTCAAAACGGCGTCTTGGGTCTACAATCAAGGGGCCTAGCCCAGGCAATGCTTTATGTGTCAATAGCATAATGATGCATAGCACCTTAGACTATCCGTCGAACTGTGTTGGATTTGCGTCAAAGTATAATCTGCATTGGATTTAATGAACCCCCATGGGGAATTTGTCACGCCAAATCTAAATGGAGGCAACTTAGGGCTCACTACCAGAACACCTGAGTGGTCCGGAACGCTTGATTTCCAAGTGGAGTATCCGGATCGGATAAATGTCTGGCACGGTTCCACGTAGGTCTTGAATGGTTTGTCCATAGACTTGGATGCTGTGGGCGTCTGGCCTTCAAAAGCGTCATATTTCATCCTCAATGCCTGCATCTCAGTGCGCATATTTAGCCACAGTAGGGTGAAGTTGCTTGATGCGAGCTTCTGGGCTTCCAGCCCCGGCGGACTCCATTTTGGGCTTGAAGTATCCTGTTACGATACTGGTGTGTATGGCTGAGTCCCAATGCAGGGGCTAAGACACAAACACAAGGAGGCCACGGATCTTGATCCGGAACAGGAAGGCAAGGTTCCAAGGTGAGGAGTACAGGAGACTGACGACGGTAAGCAGGTCACTCGAGGTTTGCAGGGTGGACTGCGGGGGGGGGAACAAAAACGGAAAGGTGATTCCTAGGCGAGGGGGACTGTAGTAACAGAGAGGACACAATATAAACAGAAGTAACGGGCTTGAGGGTTTTATAAGACGGGGGACGGAAACAGGAAAAAGATGGCAACCAGTGAGACCATCCACCATTTTGACTGGGGGAAAATTTAAAGGGGCAAACACAGTACAAGTTCCACGGATAGCAGGAGTTTCCCTGACATTTCAATAGCATTCAAAGATAGGGCGGGCACCTAAAGATTCCCCTCGCAAAAAAAGTGCCTTAAGGAGGTGTTCATATCTCAGACATTCACGGTCTACCTCTTGAGTTTGGATTCAAGAAAGTCTTCATGTGGAATAGATTGATAGTCACGCATGTGCGGCAAACCCCTTTTCTTAGAAAAAAAAGGGAGAATGCTGCCTGCGCAACAACTCTCTGCTCCCAAAGAGACTTTCTTTCTTAAGTAGCGCGGGCCCCTATTAGATTCCCCCACAGAAAAAGTGCCCTACAGTGGTGTTCCCTTCTCAAACATTTATGGCCTACACCTGTCTTGAGATCGGACTCCCAAAAGTCTTAATGCTAAACAGACTGGTGGTTGCGCATGCGCGGCAAATTCCATTCTTAGAACTCAGAGCTCTCATAAAATAGAATGGGAAATGCTGCGCATGCGTGATTGACTCTCTGTTCTGCACTGAGCCTTTCAGGGACCCATTCTCAGGAAAGGTGCTGAACGTATAACACATTTATAGCACAGTATATGCAATGTGCATGGGTTTACCCTTAGCTGCTATTCATTAAGACTGATTTGTATCAGTTATAAATAATGAGCTAGAAGAAAGTCTTCATGTGCTGGGTGGTTTTTAAAGCTTCAGGCTCCCCCTTCCCCGTTAGGCTGTGGGCGGTTCTACAGCTTTTAGGCCCCACTCCCTGGTCAGGCTGTGGGCGGTTTAAGTTCAAATTTTCCCACTTTTTGTTTAGGTGTGGGTGGTTCTACGCTTCAGGGCTCCCATCCTGTTCAGGTGTGGGCGGTTCACAGCTTCAGGTCCCCCTCCCTGTTCAGCGTGGGCGGGGTTTTACAGATTCTTCTCCTATTCTGTCCCGGTGTGGGTGGTTCTATAGCTTCAGGCTCCCACTTCCTGTTCAGGCTGTGGGCGGTTCTACAGCTTCCGTCTCCCACTTCCTGTTCAGGCTGTGGGTGGGTTTGCAGCTTCATGTTCCCACTTCCTGTTCAGGCTGTGGGTGGTTCTACAGCTTCATTCTCCCACTTCCTGATCAGGCTGTGGGTGGTTCTACAGCTTCAGGCTCCCACTTCCTGTTCAGGCTGTGGGCTGGTCTACAGCTTTAGGCTCCCACTTCCTGTTCAGGCTGTTGGCAGTTCTATAGCTTCAGGCTTCTGCTTCCTGTTCAGGCTGTGGGCAGCTCTACAACTTCAGACTTCCACTTCCTGATCAGACTGTTGGCACTTCTACAGCTTTAGGCTCCCACTTCCTGTTCAGGCTGTGGGCAGTTCTGTAGCTTCCAGCTCCCTCTTCCTGGTCAGACTGTGGACTGTTCTACAGCTTTAGGCTCCTACTTCCTGTTCAGGTTATGGACGGTTCTACAGCTTCAGGCTCCCACTTCCTGTTTAGGCTGTGGGCAGGTCTACAGCTTCAAGCTCCCGCTTCCTGTTCAGGCTGTGGGCTGGTCTACAGCTTCAAGCTCCCGTTTCCTGTTCAGTCTGTGGGCGGGTCTACAGCTTCAGGCTCCTACTTCCTGTTTAGACTGAGGGCGGCTCTCCAGATTCAGGCTCCCACTTCCTGGTCAGGCTGTGGGCGATTCTACAGCTTCAGTCTCACACTTCCTGTTCAGGCTTGTGGGTGGTTCTTCAGCAGTGACTGATATTTCAGCTCTGCTAATCTTATCTGAACCTGTTACAGGGACATTGATGACAGAGGGGTCTAAACAGCAGGATGCAAGGCAACAGAGCTCTAAATGATTATAGTGAGTCCTTAAGAACTATCAAACAAGCTCCTGTGCTGCTGATAAGACACAGCAGTGAGTGACATCATAGACACCATGGTTGGCGAGGTGAGCTGGAGCAATGAGAACAGAGAGAGGTGATTGGTAACTTAGGGAAGTTTGTGTACACAAGCAGGAGATGAAAACTGCTCCAGCTCTGAAAGGAAGCAAAATCAGAACAGCAGTGTATTTGGTAATAATCTTTTTTCTACCTTTGCCTTTACCTTTAAAGCCAATGAATGAGGTGAGAAAGGGTGCACATTTCTGCCTGTGCCATAATATGGGTAGGACATTAGTTTGTCTCCGTAGTTTGCAGAGTGCAGCATGGTGGCTTAATGGTAGGTACAGTGAAGCATGATGGCTCACTAGTTAGCACGTTGCACCATGGTGGCTCAGTGATTATCATGGTGCAGCAAGGGGGCTCAGTGACTAGCACGGTGCAGCATGGTGGCTCAGTGGTTAGTACAGAACTGTACTTGCTCAGTGTTTAGTGGGTAGCACGGTGGCTCAGTGGTCATCATGACGCAGCATGGTGGCTCAGTGGTTAGCACAGTGCAGAAAGGTGGCTCAGTAGTTAGTACAGAACAGCACAGTGACTCAGTGATTAGTGGGTGACTCTGAGGTTAGCACGGTGAAGAACAGTGGCTCAGTGGTTAGCACAGTGTAGTTTGGTGGCTCACTCGTTAGCACGTTGAAGCACAGTGGCTCAGTGGTTAGCATGATGCAACATGGTGGCTCAGTGGTTAGCACAGTGCAGAAAGGTGGATCAGTAGTTAGTACAGAACAGTACAGTAACTCCGTGGTTAGTGGGTAGCACGGTGGCTCAGTAGTTAGTATGGTGAAGTACAGTGGCTCAGTGGTTAGTACACGGCAGCATAGTGGCTCAGTGGCTTACACAGTGCAGCACAGTAGCTCAGTGGTTAACGCCGTGCAGTTCGGTGGCTCAGTGGTTAGCACAGTGCAGCAAGGTGGCTCAGTGGTTAGCACAGTGCAGCTGGTAGCTCACTGGTTAGTAAAGTGCAGCATGGTGGCTCAGTGGTTAGCATGGTGCTACAAGGTGGCTCAGGGGTTAGCACATTGGAGGATGGTTGTTCAGTGGGTAGCACAGTGTAGCATGATGGCTCAGTGGTTAGCACTTTGTAGTATGGTTGTTCAGTGGATAGCACAGGGCAGCACGGTAGCTCAGTGGTTAGCACAGTTTCCTTGCAACACTGGTGACCTGGGTCCAAATCCCACCATGGACAACATCGGAAAGGAGTCTGTATGTTCTCCCTGGGTTTCCTCTTCTCCAAAAACAGACAGATGGGATAATCTGCAACGTGGACTGTGAACTCACGACGGGGTCAGGGACCAATGTGACTGAAGACAATCTCTGTACAGCACCGTGGAATATGTCAGCGCTATAGAAATGAATAAAATAAATGTGACATTTGCTAGATAATTTCCAAAGAGCCACAAGATGTCAGTATTGTACAGATAATCTCCTTGTATTAGAGCCCTGCTGCGACTCGTACACAAGTGTCATGATATTCTATGTATTAGAAATGTATGAACCTTACATCTATAGGCAGAAATATAAACCGTAGGTAATGTTGAAAAACGCATTGACTACGATGAGCTCGATCGTTGAAGTTCTGTAATTTTCCAATGTCCTTTGTGCAATAATTCAATTTTCTGAAATTAATGGAAGCTTCATGGTTTATTTCCAGCAATAAACAGTAACATTTTGTCCTGGACACTTGGTTATAATAAGTGTATGAGACTCACAGGCCGTGCAATGCTTTCTGGGAAATCAAATATACAAATAAGCTGCAGGGAAGAGAGTTTGGTCTCTGGTGCCACCTAGTTGAGGAAGCGTCCCTTACAGTCACATCCGACCCATTGCAAAAGCCTTGAAACATGACTGGGGATTTAGGCTTATGGCTCCGTGCACCTGTGTCCTGCACCTGTATGCACTTGACGGAGCACCCAGCTCCTGACCCCCAACTACTGCTGCACTCAGCTCCTGACCCCCAAATACTGCTGCACCCAGCTCCTGATCACCAAATAGTGCTGCACTCAGCTCCTGACCCCCAACTACTGCTGCAGTCAGCTCCTGACCCCCAAATGCTGCTGCACCCAGCTCTTGATCAACAACTAGTTCAGTAATTAAGTACTGTCTCTTTAAATTCCCACAAGCAAGTGTGCATGCACCCTAGGGAGAGCGCGTGCGCGCACAGGATGCTGGCAGCAGCAAGGACCAGAGCAGGAGTGTGGGCAGGTGAGTACTCTATGGCAGAAGGGACAGGTGCCAGAACAGAGGCACGGGCACATCTGCGGTCCAGGGGGACCGTGACTTCGGCCATGACATTGACTTTATTCGTGAAGAGCTGGGTTGGAGGCTAGTACCTCTCAGGACTTCACGAAGATTTGGGCTACAGACTTACTGTATGCGTGGACTTTATTGGAGAGCTAAGCTACGTTTGAGGTCAGCATCTCTGAGGACTTCTTGGCGAAGATTTGGGCTACAGACTTATGTGTTGACTTTATTGGAGTGCAGAACTAAGTTGTGGGCTAGTACCTCTGAGGACTTCATGAAGATTTGGGCTAGAGGCTAATTTGTGGTTTTTATGGAATGAGGAGCTAAGTTGGAAGCCAACACCTCTCAGGATTACTTGGAGAAGATTTGGGCTAGAGACTTATGTGTGGACTTTATTGAAGTACAGAGCTAAGTTGGAGGCCAGTACCTATGAGGACTTAAGGAAAATTTGGGCTAGAGACTTATGTGTGGACTTTATGGAGTGAGGAGCTAAGTTGGAAGCCAGCACCTTTGAGGACTACTTGGAGAAGATTTGGCTGGAGACTTATGTGTGGACTCTATTGAAGCACAGAGCTAAGTTGGGAGCCAGTACCTATGAGAACTTAGGGAAATTTTGGGCTAGAGACTTATGTGTGGACTTTATGGAGTGAGGAGCTAAGTTTGAAGCCAGCATCTCTGAGGACTACTTGGAGAAAGTTTGGGCTAGAGACTTATTTGTGGACTTTATTGAAGTACAGAGCTACATTGGGGGCCATTACCTCTGAGGACTTCACAAAGATTTGGGCTAGAGGTGAATGTGTGGACTTTATGGAGTGAGGAGCTAAGTTGGAAGCCATAACCTCTGAGGACTACTTGGAGAACATTTAGATTAGAGACTTTTGTTTTGTGACTTTATGGAGTCAGGAGCTAAGTTTTAAGCCAGCACCTCTGGGACTAACTTGGATAAAATTTGGGCTAGAGACTTATATGTGGATTTATTTAAGTACAGAGCTAAGTTGTGAGCCATTACCTCTGAGGACTTCACAAAGATTTGGGCTAGAGACTTATGTGTGGACTTTATTGGAGCGAGGAGCTGAGTTTGAGGCCAGCACCTCTGAGGACTGATTGTAGAAGATTTGGGCTAGAGACTTATGTGTGGACTTTATGGAGTGAGGAGCTAAGCTGAAAGCCAGCACCTTTGAAAACTACTTGGAGAAGATTTGGGCTAGAGATGTATGTGTGGACTTTATTGGAGTGCTGAGTTAAGTTGTAGGCCAGCACCTCTGAGGACTTCACAAAGATTTGGGCTAGACACTTATGTGTGGACTTTATGGATTGAGGAGCTAAGTTGGAAGCCAGCACCTTTGAGGACTACATGGAGAAGATTTGGGCTAGAGACTTATTTGTGGACTTTATTGAAGTACAGAGCTACATTGGGGGCCATTACTCTGAGGACTTCACAAAGATTTGGGCTAGAGGTGTATGTGTGGACTTTATGGAGTGAGGAGCTAAGTTGGAAGCCAGCACCTCTGAGGACTACCTGGAGAAGAGTTGGGCTAGAGGTGATGTGTGGACTTTATGGAGTGAGGAGCTAAGTTGGAAGCCTAGTATCCCTAAGGACTTCACAAAGATTTGGGCTAGAGACTTATTTGTGGACTTAATGGAGTGAGGAGCTAAGTTGGGGGCCATTACCTCTGAGGACTTCACAAAGATTGGGCTAGAGACTTATGTGTGGACTTTATTGAAGTACAGAGCTACATTGGGGGCCATTACCTCTGAGGACTTCACAAAGATTTGGGCTAGAGGTGTATGTGTGGACTTTATGGAGTGAGGAGCTAAGTTGGAAGCCATAACCTCTGAGGACTACTTGGAGAACATTTAGATTAGAGACTTATGTGTGGACTTTATGGAGTCAGGAGCTAAGTTTGAAGCCAGCACCTCTGAGGACTACTTGGATAAAATTTGGGCTAGAGACTTATATGTGGATTTATTTAAGTACAGAGCTAAGTTGTGAGCCATTACCTCTGAGGACTTCACAAAGATTTGGGCTAGAGACTTATGTGTGGACTTTATTGGAGCGAGGAGCTGAGTTTGAGGCCAGCACCTCTGAGGACTGATTGTAGAAGATTTGGGCTAGAGACTTATGTGTGGACTTTATTGGAGCAAGGAGCTGAGTTTGAGGCCAGCACCTCTGAGGACTACTTGGATAAAATTTGGGCTAGAGACTTATGTGTGGACTTTATGGAGTGAGGAGCTAAGTTTGAAGCCAGCATCTCTGAGGACTACACAAAGATTTGGGCTAGAGACTTATGTGTGGACTTTATTGGAATGAAGAGCCGAGTTAGAGACTGGCACCTCTGAGGACTTCTTGGAGAAGATTTGGGCTAGAGGTGTATGTGTGGACTTTATTGGAACGAGGAGCTAAGTGGGAGGCCAGAACCCCTAAGGACTTCAGAAAGATGTGGACTTTATTGAAGTACAGAGCTAAGTTTGGGGCTATTACCTCTAAAGACTTCACAAAGATTTGGGCTAGAGATGTATGTGTGGACTTTTTTGGAGTGAGGAGCTGAGTTTGAGGCAGCCACCTCTGAGGATTCTTGTGAAGTTAGGGCTAGACTTGTGTGTTTATTGGCAAGGAGCTGAGTTTGAGGCCAGTACCCCTGAGGGCTTCACAAAGATTTGGGCTAGAGGCTAATGTGTGGATTTTATTGCAGTGCAGAGCTAAGTTGGGGGCCAGTACCTCTGAGGACTTTTTGGAGAATATTTGGGCTACAGACTTAGGTGCAGAATAACTGGATAGGGGACCATTCTGAGGACTGTTAGGTAAAGATCTGGGCTTGGGTTATTCTCTGGATGTGTGATGATCCCTCACATCTACGCTTCCTCTTTTGATTGTGTGTTGATCGAACGGATCCCATGACAATTGCCTAATCTAAACCTGCAGACCTCCTAAATGTATATGGCCTTCTAAACCGATCCACGTCCCCTTCTATCTCTTTGTGCACTTCGTATATTTCCTTTGTCTATCGTTAGCGCTCTAATTACAATTTCCTTATCTTGCCAGCATGTCTTCATGGCCAAGAGAACTTTAATCGCGCCTCCAGTTTTTAACTTTTTTTTTAATTAAACATTTGCTACTCTTAATCCCGGTTTGGTTATGGGAGGACCTGACCCTTGGATAACCTCTAGAAGGCCAAAAATGAAATACAAAATGTGTCAGGATGATTGAATGCGAAGCTTTATAGTGGCAGCAGACTCCGAAGATGAAAGAGAAACTGTATCAGAAGCCTCGGGGTAAAACAGCTCAGACTACAGATACTTGATTCAATGCAAGACGAGGGACTCGGGAAGCGCTTGTTGGATGAAGAAACTTCTGATGATTACCAGTGAGCTGCTAAATAATTAGGAAGTCAGGAATGGTGCAGGGTGTGCGCTCTTTATAGCTGTGTTCTAGAGCTATAAATTATTAAAACAGATATTGCAAACTATACAGCAGCAATATGGAGAATGGTATCCAGCCGAAATCTTAACAAAGTGGCAGAAACCGAGGACGAGGAGGGGAACCTGTGGAGATTCATTGACTTTACTGAGCCATTCGGGGTCTAGCTAACCCAAAAACCATTGATAGCCATTACAATGCCTAATGCAGGTGTAGGGTGTGCCGCCACTCTACCAGTGCCATGTTTTCCAATGGGCACACTAGGCAGTTGCCACAAGTATAGGGGCCCCAGGTGGGGTATGCTTGTCTCAGGAATACAAGAAACATACCCAGGGTTCCATGGGTGGCTTTACTTATTTTACTGTTTGTGTATATTTTTAGGATGTACAAACAAATGAAAACCATGGTGGAAAAGGGAGCCAAAGGCTGCCTGCCCTGCCAATCAATCTCGTAGGCTGAAGGGTGTCCAGACATATGTGGTGTGATGATATGGGTGTGCTTGGGGGTGGCTAGAGGCGTGACCTAGTGTGATGTATTTGGACAGGACCCACTGCAGTGCTCTGCCCAGGGGCCCATATTGCTGTTAAGATGGCTTTGCACCCTACTAGTGGTCTAAGCACATATAGTAATGGCAGGCCAGAGGTGTGGTTCCACTGGACCACCGCAAGCGATGGTAATAGCCACGCCAGGGAGCGGAATCTAAGTAGGTCTTGGTTTTCACCAGAACCCGCCGCAAAGTGGGATGGACTTGTTGCGGCGGAACTCTACCAGAGCAGGGCCGGGATGATGTGTAGGCAGAGGTAGGCAACCGCCTAGGGCGACACCTCATCACAGGCAGAAAAGGGGTCACAAGGAGGTATGGAGTGGGGCTGCATTTTCCATTGAAGGGGGCGCTTCTTGCCTTATTTGCATAGGGCACCAGAATACCTTGTCCCAGCCCTGCAGCCGAGGTATAGCGTGGTAGAAAATCGTGAAGCAAGCTCGTAGTCGTGGACAGGCAAGAGGTCAGGACAGGCAGCAAAGGTTCGTGGTCAAGGGACGGAGGCTAATGATACGGTACACGGAATAACAGTAAACACATGGGAATGCTTCCTCTCAAGGCTCAAGGGCACTATTGATTTGGCAGGGAATCAAGGAAGGGACAGGACTTAAATAGGGTCAGCAAATCACCGGCGTGCTGGCCCTTTAAATTTAACTGTAGTGCCGAGTGCGCCAGGAAAGCGAAAGGTGAGCGAGTACAGGACGAGCTGTGAGCGCACCGGCGGCCCGAGAACCGGGTGCAACTCACAGCAGGAGTAGCGGAGGTGCGGGGGTGTCCACGACCCGGCGTGTGGGTCATGCGGGCACCCGTTAAACATATAGTGCACTTTAATATTATTTATGCACTTTCATGATGTATAATTGGTGATAACTGTCCCTAGCTAACTGTCCCTAATGCTATCCCGTAAAAGCTCGCCCTATAACTACTTCTAACACAGGAACCATTATTTAATCCTAAAACCTTTCCTTAAAATATGTCCCTAAGCTACAACTGACCCTAATACAGAAAGTGGCTTTAGGACCCGGCAAGGCCCTAAACCAAGGCAACAGAAACAGACACCAAGGGCGACATGTATATATGGGGCTGCACCAGTATTCTGGTGTCCTTTCCGCCCGGTAAGCTTGATGCATAATCATGAGCACTCCAAAATTAGGTGCATTATAAAGGGCCTGCGGCCCTTTGTAATGTACCTGAGATCGGTGGCATTCTAGAGGCGTCACACTACAAATGTACAAAGCTACACATTTATATCTTAAGTACAGCAAATCCAGGCACATTACTGCCGGAACAAGTAGACCACCTTAAAAGTGCTTTACCTGAGCCAGAAGTGTCGCTTTGTAGCAAAAAATCACTAAATCTATGACTGGCAGTCAAACAACTTCATAGATTCAGGTGTAGTCTACTCTGCTAATGCGTTCAAAAAAATGGCACCTGGGCGCCAAAAATCATACATGTTGCCCAAAATCTATATTTCTTAAAAGCTACAAAGTCCAGCCCTAGACCAAACAAGACTGAGACAAGAAACAAGATACAGTCTGACACAGCTGAACTGACACCAGATAAGACAATACAGCTCTTCAGCGCTAGATGGGATCCAATCCTCTATACTCTGCACAGAGTGCTCTATGCAGCTCAGCTTTATAGAGAATGCTGAGGAGCTCAGGTGCACAGGTCTGCTGATAAGCTAGGATTTTGACAGTTTTCAAAAGGAAGTGAGAAAACAGTTGTTGTGGAAGTGAAACTAATTGCATGTCCTGAAGATAGGACCACGAGTAAAGCCTGACGAGACCCCAAAACTTTGGTGGTTCCTCTTCGTCAGTGCACGACACTGGTGGCCCACTTCACCATTCCACAGGACACCTGCATCCTTATTGCCTCTACCTCTAACATCTGATAAGTAGGGGGTCAAAGCGAGGGATGATGGAGGTTGGTTTGCAAGGTTGGGCAGAGGTGGCACCAGCTCCTGCCTGTCAGGAAGAGGGTGCAAGGAGTAATAGAATGGGATAATGAGCTAAATCTACTTGATACATGACAGGTACCGACTGTCAGTTACACTCTATGAAAACAGAACCTAGAGAAGCTTGTTGAGATAAAAACTGCTCTAACTCTGAAAGGTAGCAAAATCAAAACAGCAATGTATTTGGTAATAGTCTTTATTTACCTTTGTCTACATGGTTAAAGCCAATCAATGTGGTCAGAGTGAAGCACTAGATGTAACGAAGCTCAGTGGTGCTAATTTTGAGTCAACTTTATCCTATGCAAACTCTCTTAGTGCTACAGTATTACATTGTATCCAGATGTGACCACAAGATGGTGCTTTTGATATTTCTATGCTCAGAAACCACAGATGATACTTTGTTTAACCTCAAAAACCTACGAAATGAAGAACCTAGCGCAAATAAAGAAGGAAAACACACATCGAGTTATGTATCCTAATAAACGGCCACAAAATACGAGCATGGACTCCATGGCATTCAGTTACGGTGTGTGTCCAATGGGATTTGGGCTTGTACCATTCTCCCAGTTCTCTGAGTTTTAGATGAAGTGAGATCCCAGGTGATCTATGTAGGGTGAATTGGATTATGTGTCCGTAAGGCAGATGTCAGATAATCTCCTTTTGATTTTTTCATCCTGCGTGGCAATGTGCCAACTGTTTCAATTATGAAACCCTATTATAGCCCACTATAGTATTAACCACAGTGTGTCCCCAATACAGAGTCACTTCCCCAGTGCCAGACTGGGGTACCTTGGGTCCTCCAGTAGAGTTGATTCTTGGGGTCCACCGATGGAGTGGATTCTTGGAGCCACCAGTAGAGTTGATTCTTGGGGTTCCACCAGTGGAGTTGATTCTTGGGGCCACCAGTGGAGTCGATTCTTGGTGCTCACCAGTGAAGTTCATTCTTGGGGCCACCAGTGGACATGATTCTTGGGGCCACCAGTGCAGTTGATTCTTGGAGCCCACCAGGGGAGTTCATTCTTGGGGCTACCAGTGGAGATGATTATTGGCGTTCACCAGTGGAGTTGATTCTTGGGGCCACCAGTGGAGATGATTTTTGGGCCCACCAGTGGAGATGATTACTGGGGCCAGCAGTGGAGTTGATTTTTGGGGCTCAACAGTGAAGTTGATTCTTGGGACTCACCAGTGGATTTTGTTCCACGAGTCGCCTTTTTCAGTGAGTTGGGGTTAACCTGGGGCCCACCAGGGGAAAGCTGATTCTTTTGTTCCCAGATCGACCTTATTTCTGGAGCATGGGGTTGATCTTGGGACCCACCAGGGGAAAGATGATTATGGTGCTTCACCAATGGAGTTGATTCTTGGAGCCCACAAGTGAGTTTGATCTGGGGCCACCAGTGGAGTGGATTAATGGGTCCCACCAGTGGAATAATTTTTTGGTCCAGAGAGTGAGTTCATTTTTGGGTGGCCACCAGTGGAGTGATTTGGGGCCACCAGTGGATTGATTCTTGTCCAGCAGTGAAGTTCATTCTTGTGGCCCACCAGTGGAGTTCATTCTTGGGGCCCACAAGTGGAGAAGATACTTGCAAATCACCAGTGGAGTTGATTCTTGGAACCCACCAGTGGAAATTAATTTTGGGCCCACCAGTGGAGATGATTACTGGCCATCACCAGTGGAGTGATTCTTGAGCCACCAGTGGAATGATTTTTGGGCCCACCAGTGGAGATGATTACTTGGGACCCACCAGTGGAGATGATTCTTGGGGTCACCAGTGGAGTTGTTTACTTGGGGCCACCAGTGGAGATGATTCTTGGAACCACCAGTGGAGATGATTCTTGGCCTCACCAGTGGAGTTGATGCTTGGGGCCCACCAGTGGAGTTGATTCTTGGGGCCCAACAGTGGAGTTGATTCTTGGTCCCCCACCAGTGGAGTTGATTCTTGGACCACCAGTGGAGTTGATTCTTGGGGCCCACCAGTGGAGTTGATTCTTGGTTCCACCAGTGGAGATGATTCTTGGCGTTCACCAGTGGAATTGAGTCTTGGGGCCCACCAGTAGAGTTTATTCTTGGGATCCACCAGTGGAGTTGATTCCTGGCCCACCAGTGGAGTTGATTCTTGGGGCCACCAGTGGAGTTGATTCTTGGGGCTCCACCAGTGGAGTTGATTGTTGGTTCCACGAGTGGAGATGATTCTTGGCGCTCACCAGTGGAGTTGATTCTTGGGCCACCAGTGGAGATGATTCTTGGGGCTCACCAGTTTATAGAAAACTGTCTGTAAATCCGACCGAAAATCCTGCCGTGGGGATGGGCCCTGAAAGTCAGTAGTTGCTCATATAACTTAATATCCACCTTTATGACATAGATAGGGCGGAAATTATTACTATGTTCAATAAGAACCTAACCAATATAATAATATATAATAATAATAATAATACTGTTAATAGTAGTAACAATAATATAAATAATAATAAAATAAATATAATTTATCATATAAACAATAATAATAATAATGTGCCTAAAAATATTAATAACAATATAATATTTATAATATTAATATTAATAATAATACATATAGTAATAATATATATATATATATATATATATATATATATATATTGATAAATATAATAATAATAATAATATCAATAATATCAATAATAATAATGGTTATAATAATATATAATGATACAAATATTATTATTATTATTATTATTATTAATTAATAATAACAATACTAAGAAAAATAACAAAAATTATAATAATAGTAATAATAATATTAATACAAATAATAATGATAATATTAATTAATAATAATCATAATGTGTTGAGAAAATAATCATAGCAATAATAATATAATAATGATACAAATATTATTATTAATAACAATACTAATAACACAAATAATAATAATTGTACTAATAATATTAATAAAAATATTAATTCTCATAATAATAATAATAATAATAGGAATAATAATGGAAAAATGGAAAAAACTATATAATAATATTGTAATGCTAAACATATTATTATTATTATTAATTTAAAAATAATAATAATAATAATAATGGTATAAAACAATAATTATCATAATTTTATAATAACAATATTAATAAAAATACTAATAATACTAATACTAATAATAATTATAATAATAAAATAATAATAATATAATATTGAGAAAATTATAATCGTAATAATAATATTATTAACAATGCTAACTACTACTAATAATAAGAAAAGTAATAATAATAATATGATCAATAACCAAAAATTTGATACAATTTAATTGACAATAGGTTAAATCCTATGTTCGACCCTGACAAAGCAGTAAATCCTTCCTCTCCACCAGTAATCAGTTGTGACTGAAGCCTCCTGGAGGAAGGAACAGCTCTACCAAGTATGAGAGTCCTCAAATCAGAGATCTTAATTAGATTTGTGAGATTTACAGACACATCCATTTTCCCAACTTATTTGCTCCATTGTTCGGGGAAGTTAGAATAAACATCCTGCCCCGAGACACCGCGTGAATCTTTGAGCTTTTTGAGTGACACATAGTCAATCAGCGGCTGATGAGCGCCCATGTGTCAGCCCTTCATCCCGCAGGTGGCTTTATGGACGGCTATTAGAAATCGAAGTGAGAAATGAACATAATTTAAAATAAAAATAAAAATCAATTCTGTTTCGGCGCTGGTCTGTGTCAGGCGCCATTTAATTTTTCTCTGCATCCTGTGAATACAAAAATAAATAAAATAAAAAATTGGACGCTTTCCTCACTGCAGGGAAGTGGCCTCTATTAACCCATGATCCCCGGGGCATTTGTTCACCATTAAAATAATAGAACCTAAGCAACATTTTTGTGGCGACACAATTAGAGACTCTCCGGACGCCTTAATGAAACCAATATGGCCTCCGAGTGACTGACACACTCATTTCCATCTTTTCATAGGATGTTGGGATTGAAATGCAAATCTATATTTCTCCCTGACCTGAGGGTAAGATCCAGAGCTTTTGATTCCAAGGACAAGCTTATCATCTTTGCAAATGTAGCTGTAATGGCTTAAATGGGTATTCCAATCATGCACTTTGATGGCATAGCGATAGGATAGACCTTCAAAGTCTGGTAAGTGCAGAACCCAACTCTGGTACTTGCACCTATTATGGGAACTGACCCCTCGAAGTTTACAGCTGACAATAGAGAGAAGATTGCGCATGACTCTTCATTGTGTTCTATGGGAGTTCTGAGTATGGCCGAACACACCGCTCACTTGTACCGGGAACTCCCATAGAACAGAATGGAGAACACAGCGCTCCCCTGTACTGGAACTCCCATAGAACAAAATGGAGAACACAGCGCTCCCAGTACTGGGAACTCCCATAGAGCAGAAATGAGAAAACAGCGCTCCCCTGTACTGGGAACTCCCATAGATCAGAATGGAGAAGACAGCGCTCCCCTGTACTGGGAACTTCCATAGAGGAGAATGGAGAACACAACGCTCCCCTGTACTGGGAACTCCCATAGAACAGAATGGAGAATGCAGCGCTCCCTGTACTGGGAACGCCCATAGAATAGAATGGAGAACACAACGCTCCCCTGTACTGGGATCTCCCATAGAACAGAATGGAGAACACAGCACTCCCCTGTACGGGGAACTCCCTCGGAACAGAATGGAGAGAACACAGCGCTCCCCTGTACTGGGAATTTCCATGAAACAGAATGGAGAACACAGCGCCTCCATGTATTGGGAACTCCCATAGAGCAGAATGGAGAACACAGCGCTCCCTGTACTGGGAACTCCCATAGAACAGAATAGAGAGAACACCGTGCTCCCCTGTACTGGGAACTCCCATAGAACAGAATAGAGAGAACACCGTGCTCCCCTGTACTGGGAACTCCCATAGAACATAATAGAGAGAACACCGTGCTCCCCTGTACTGGGGACTCCCATAGAACAGAATACAGAGAACACCGTGCTCCCCTGTACTGGGAACTCCCATAGAACAGAATAGAGAGAACACTGTGCTCCCCTGTACTGGGAACTCCCATAGAACAGAATAGAGAGAACACCGTGCTCCCCTGTACTGGGAACTCCTATAAAACAGAATGGAGAACAGAATGCTCCCCTTTACTGGGAACTCCCATAGAACAGAATGGATAACACAGCGCTCCCCTGTATCGGGAACTCCCATAGAACAGAATGGAGAACACAGCGCTTCCATTCTATGGGAGTTCCTGGTACAGGAGAGCGCTGTGTTCTCCATTCCATTCTATGGGAGTTCCCAGTACAGGGGAGTGCTGTGTTCTCCATGACATTCTATGGGAGTTCCCAGTACAGGGGAGCGCTGTGTTCTCCATTCCATTCTATGGGAGTTCCCAGTACAGAGGAGTGTTGTGTTCTCCATTCCATTCTATGGGAGTTCCTGGTACAGGGGAGCGCTGTGTTCTTCATTCCAGTCTATGGGAGTTCCTGGTACAGGGGAGCACTGTTCTATGGGAGTTCCCAGTACAGGGGAGCGTTATGTTGTCTCCATTCCGAGTCAAAACTTTCAGGGGACCCTTCCCAAGTTAAGTGTGGGTCCCAGAGGTGTGACTTTTGATAACCTATCCTATCAATAATAAGTCTATGGGGGGAACACCCTTTAATAAAATTGCATAATAAATATCAACCCAACCAAAGTCTTTTTTGTCAAAACAACATGAGCTCGGTTTCTTGCACTATGAGGATATTAACTGCAAAGAGATCACTGAGGGTGCGAGACACTTAATTCAGGAAGCCAAGTGAAATGTCATTAATTTCCATCTCTTGACGGGAATCTGAACGTCGCCCTACACGTGTCATATGGTCACATCTCACCCAGTCTCACAATCAACCTTTAGAAAAGAGTTAATGGAGGTGATGAGCACGGGGACAGGCGTCTGTTATGGAAATGTTGGTAATTTACATTGACACCAGCACTGCAATGGGGAAGGGAGACGGCAGTGAGAGGTGTCAGTTTTGTGCTAGACGTTCCCTCCTCATACACATTGGATACAATGGAGCACGGATCTGCTGCAAATAGTCCTGCTACCTCTCCGCGGCCTTCCCTATCTCAGTCCCCTACCTACAATTTGTGTAATATACAGCTTCATCTCAGCTATTTAGATGTGTCACTTTGCCTTTATCTACAATTTATGTCATATTTAGCTACATAGGGGGGTACATTATTAACCAGATAAAAACCAGAGAATCACCAGGCGCCTGGACAAAACAACTCCATCGTTGGGGCCCCAAAATCAACTCCCTTTGGGGGCCCCCAAAAATCAACTCCATGGTGGGCCCCAAGAATCACCTCCCGGGGGCCCCAAGAATCACTCCCCTGGTGGGTCCACAGAACCAACTCCCCTGGGGGCCCCAGAATCAATTCCACTGGTGGCCCCCCAAAAATCATCTCCACTGGTGGCCCAAAAATCAACTCCATTGGTGGGCCCCAAGAATCAACTCCCTTGGTGGGCCCAAGAATCAACTCCACTGGGGCCCAAGAATACTCCCCCGGGGGCCCCAAGAATCATGCTCCATGGTGGCCACAATAGACCAACTCCAATCCTGTGCCCCAAGAACCAACTCCACTGGTGGGCCCCAAGAATCAACTCCACTGGTGGCCCCCAAGAATCAGCTCCACTGGTGGCCACCAAGAACATCTCCATGGTGGGCCCCAAGAATCACATTCCACTGGTGGGCCCCAAGAACTCAACTCCACTGGTGTGGTCCCAAGAATAATCTCACAGGTGGCCCAAGAATCAACTGAACTGTTGGCCCCAAGAATCAACTCCACTGGTGGCCCCAAGAATAAACAACTGGTAGGCCCCAAGAATGAACTTCACTGGTGGGCTCCAAGAATCAACTCCACTGGTGGGTCCCTAGAATGAACTCCACTGGTGGCCCCAAGAATCAACTCCACTGTTGGGCCCCAAGAATCAACTCCACTGGTGGACCCAAGAATAAACCACTGGTAGGCCCCAAGTATGAACTTCACTGGTGGGCTTCCAAGAATCATCTCCACTGGTGGAGTCCCAAGAATCAACTCCACTGGTGGCCCCAAGAATCATCTCCACTGGTGGCCCCAAGAATCATCTCCACTGGTGGGCCCCAAAAATCAGCTCCACTGGTGGGCACTAAGTATCATCTCCACTGGTGGGTCCCAAGAATCATCTCCACTGGTGGCCCCAAGAATCAACTCCACTGGTGGGCCCCAAGAATCAACTCCACTGGTGGCCCCACGGATAAACCACTAGTAGGCCCCAAGTATGAACTTCACTGGTGGGCTCCAAGAATCAACACCACTGGTGGGTCCCAAGAATCATCTCCACTGGTGGCCCCAAGAATCAACTGCACTGTTGGGCCCCAAGAATCAACTCCACTGGTGGCCCCAAGAATAAACCACTGGTAGGCCCCAAGTATGAACTTCACTGGTGGGCTCCAAGAATCAACTCCACTGGTGGCTCCAAGAATAACTCCACTGGTGGCCCCAAGAATCATGTCCACTGGTGGCCCCAAGAATCATCTCCATTGGTGGGCTCCAAGAATCATCACCACTAGTAGGCCCCAAGTATGAACTTCACTGGTGGGCTCCAAGAATCAACTCCACTGGTGGGCTCCAAGAATCAACTCCAGTGGTGGGCCCCAGAATCAGTTGCACTGGTGGCCCCAAGAATGAACTCCACTGGTGGGCCCCAAGAATCAATTCCACTGATAGGTCCCAGAATCAACATCACTGGAGGGCCCAGAACAAACTCCACCAGTATAACCCAGAATGAATTTCAACAGGTGGGTCCCCAGAATCAACTCCACAGGTGGGTCTCAGAATCAACTCAACTGCTGGCCCCAGAATCTACTTCATGGATGGGCCTCGAGAATGTTTTTCCACAGGTGTGCCCCCAGAATAAACTCCGCTGGTGGGCCCCAGAATCCACTCTATAGGATGGCCCCCAGAATGAATTTCTATTGGTGGGCCCCAGGCACCTGAGCCTGCCACTATCTGTGTTTGTAAGTAAGTAATGTCCCACTTTTCCGTGTCTTCTTTTATAAATCACTCGCCTCTCGCACAGTTTTGCACATTCAGACATTTAAAGGTGCAGCGCGGAGAAGTCTGATATTATAATGTATCAACGCCCTTAATATTGAAATGAAGGGCACGTCATTAACACTGCTTGAACAAGAGCTTGAGCCGAAAAAGCCCTCAGGCTTCCAACGCACAAACGACATCACTAATTTTCCTTTTCCATCCTGACACTTCTCAGTTTGCCGTCTCGGAGAAGATTGGATGGATAACGAGTTCGGAGGCAACATTGCTGCTCTGTTCCGTCCTATGATCTCGGGCAGATAAGACGCACCTTCCATAAGGGCATCGCTGATACACTGAAGATAATGGCCGTTAACAATCATTATCTCTTATATCTCCCACAGACTATTTTTTTTCCTCCGCCGGTTGGAACAATTATCTAAATGGTGGATGTGAAAATAATCTCAGTCTGCAGAAGCAAGATAAGGACGGAGAGGACTTTACGTTTCATGACAGTAAAAATGTCAAATTCAGACCAAACATAATAGGTTTAACGTTCCACATGTAATCTTGGGTGCAAATATTTGCCTTGAGCTGAATACGGACAACTAGGTCCATGTTACGGCCAGAAAAAAAAAGTAAAGGCTGACACTATGTAGTACATTCAGGAGTCAACATTTTGGTTCAGGCCAGACAAAATCTCAGATCTGTGGGTCAAATTCACCCACCATAATGCCCACCATTCATGATAAGCCTACACGTCTTTGGCCTGGAATTAAAACTTCAAAGTCTAATCTCCTGGAACATAGAATTTTTTTGTTTTTATAAAATAACCCTATCCTTACCCTAAGGGCTTGAGGATTAAGGTTTAGGTTCAAGTATGAGTTAGTGTTAGTATAAATTTTTTCAAAATTTGGTTCAGGGCAACCCAAACCCATGGCATTTATATCAAGGTCCCCCATGACCTGAATCTTTAGTGTAACACCAATGTTGAGACTTCTCATCATGACAAGGCTACTGCCCACCAAGAGTTAGCAAACTGCCCAAGAGTTAGCAATAGGGTTCATGAAAATTTTCTGAAAATTTTGCCATAATTTTAGCTTATGGCAGCCCAAATCAAATCCAAGATATTAATGTTGTATTCTCCTGTGACCAGAATCTGTAGTGCAACACCAGTGTTGAGACTGCTCATCATGACAAGGCTACTGCTGACCAAGAGTTAGGATTAGGGTTCATGAAAATTTTCAGAAAATGTTAACAAAATTATAGCATAGGCCAGCCCAATTAGAATCCAAGATATTAATTTTGAATTCTCCCGTGAGCAGAATCTGAAGTGCAACACCAATGTTGAGACTACCCATGACGAGGCTACTGTCCACCAAGAGTTAGGATTAGGGTTCATGAAAATTTTGCCAAAATTTTAGTTCAGGCCAGCCCAAATAGGATTCGAGATACAGTATTAATGTCGAATTCAAATTCGGATCTGAAGAGCAACATCAATGTTGAGACTGCTCATCATGACGAGGCTACTGCCCACCAACAGTTAGGATTAGGGTTCATTAAAATTTTGCCAAAATATTAGCATAGGCCAGCCCAATTTGAATCCAAGATATCAATGTCGTATTCACCCATGACCTGAATCTGAAGTGCAACACCAATATTGAGACTGGTCATCATGAGAAGGCTACTGCCCACCAAGAGTTAGGATTAGGGTTCATGAAAATTTTCTGAAAATTTTGCCTAAATTTTAACATAGGCCAGCCCAATTAGAATCCAAGATATTAATGTCAATTTATCCCGTGACCAGAATCTGAAGTGCAACACCAATGTTGAGACTACTCTTAATGACGAGGCTACTGCCCACCAAGAGTTAGGACTGGGGTTCATGAAAATGTTCTTAAAATTTTGCCAAAATTTTAGTTTAGGCCAGCCCAAAACAAATCCAAGATTTAATGCGAAATTTACCCATGACCGAATCTGAATGCAAAACACCAATTTGGACTACTCATATGCGGGCTACGCCCACCAAAGTTAGGGTAGGTTCATTAAAAATTTTGCCAAAATATTACATAGGCCACCCAATTCGAACCAAGATATCAATTCTATTCACCCATGACCTGAATCTGAAGTGCAACACCAAATTGAGCTGGTCACATGGGGGCTACTGCCCACCAAAAGTTGGGATTAGGGTTCATGAAAATTTTCTGAAAATTTTGCCTAAATTTTACATAGCCACCCCAATTAGAATCCAGATATTAATGTCAATTTACCCCGTGACCAAAAATTGAAGTCCCAAAAACCAATGTTGAGACAACTTTTAATAAACGGGCTACCCCCACCAAATTTGGGGTTTAGGGTTCGTGAAAATTTTGCTAAAACTTTAGTACAGGCCAGCACAATTAGAATTCGAGATACAGTATTAATGTCGAATTCACATTCTAATCTGAAGTGCAACATCAATGTTCAAGTGCAACATCATGTTCATCATGATGAGGCTACTGCCCACCAAAAGTTAGGACTGGGGTTCATGAATTTTTTTTTAAAATTTTAGTTCAAGCCAGCCAAATTAGAATCTGAGATATTAGTGTCGAATTCACTTGTGACCTGAATCTGAAGTGCAACACCAATGACGAAACTACTCATTATGATAAGGCTACTGCCCACCAAGTATACCAACCTGTAGTCTGACGAGCCTGCTCATCATGATGAGGTCCACCAAGTATTTCAACCCTTTATCTGAGGGCCATCTCATGATAGTCCCCCAAGTATTCCAACTTTAGTTGACAAGCCTGCAATCATGATGAGCCAAACAAGTATTCCAACCTTAAGTCTGTGAGCCTCCCTCTTAATGTTAGGCCCACCAAGAAATTCCCAACCTTGAGTCTGACGAGCCTGCTCACCATGATGAGGCCCACCAAGTATTCCAACCTTTAGTCTGGCGAGCCTGCTCAGCATGATGAGGCCACCAAGTATTCCACTTTTTTAGTCTGACGACCCGCCATCATGTTTGAGGCCCACCATGTATCCAAACCTTTAGTCTGGCGAGCCTGCTTCATCATAAATGAGGCCCACCCAAGTATTTCAACATTTAGTCTGGCGAGCCTGCTCATCATGGTGAGGCCCACTAAGTATTCCAACCTTTAGTCTGACGAGCCTGCTCAACATGATGAGGCCCACCAAGTATACCAACCTTGAGTCTGCCGAGCCTGCTCATCATGATGAGGCCCACAAAGTACCCAACCTTTAGCCCTGGCGAGCCGCTCACCATGATGAGGCCCCCAAGTATTCCAACCTTTAGCCCTGACAAGCCTGCTCATCATAAATGAGGCCCCTAAGTATTCCAACCTTTAGTCTGGCGAGCCTGCTCATCATGATGAGGCTCACTAAGTATTCCAACCTTTTGTCTGGCGAGCCTGCTCACCATGATGAGGCCCACCAAGTATTCCAACCTTTAGTCTGACGAGCCTGCTCATAATTATGAGGCCCACCAAGTATTCCAACCTTTATTCTGGCGAGCCTGCTCATCATGATGAGGCCCACCAAGTATTTCAACCTTTAGTCTGGCGAGCCTGCTCATCATGATGAGGCACACAAAGAATTCCAACCTTAAGACTGGAGAGCATGCTCATCATGATGAGGCCCACCAAGTATTCCAACCTTTAGTCTGACGAGCCTTCTCATCATTATGAGGCCCACTAAGTATTCCAACCTTTAGTCTGGCGAGCCTGCTCATCATGATGAGGCCCACCAAGTATTCCAACCTTTAGTCTGATGAGCCTGCTCATCATGATGAGGCCCACCAAGTATTCCAACCTTTAGTCTGACGAGCCTGCTCATCATGATGAGGCCAACCAAGTATTCCAACCTTAAGTCTGATGAGCCTGCTCATCATGATGAGGCCCACCAAGTATTCCAAAATTGAGTCTGGTGAGCCTGCTCACCATGATGAGGCCCACCAAGTATTCCAACCTTTAGTCTGACGAGCCTGCTCATAATGATGAGGCCCACCAAGTATTCCAACCTTTAGTCTGGCGAGCCTGCTCATCATGATGAGGCCCACCAAGTATTTCAACATTTAGTCTGGCGAGCCTGCTCATCATGATGAGGCCCACTAAGTATTCCAACCTTTAGTCTGACGAGCCTGCTCACCATGATGAGGCCCACCAAGTATTCCAACCTTTAGTCTGACGAGCCTGCTCATCATGATGAGGCCCACTATGTAGTCCAACCTTGAGTCTGGTGAGCCTGCTCATCATGATGAGGCTCACTAAGTATTCCAACCTTTAGTCTGGCGAGCCTGCTCACCATGATGAGGCCCACCCAATATCCAACCTTTTAAATTCCTGATAAAGCCTGTTCATAATGATGAGGCCCACCAATTATTCCAACCTTTAGTCTGGCGAGTCTGCTCATCATGATGAGGCCCACCAAGTATTACAACCTTTAGTCTGACGAGCCTGCTCACCATGATGAGGCCCACCAAGTATTCCAACCTTTAGTCAACGACCCTGCTACATAATGAAAAGGCCCCCCAAGTATTCCAACCTTTAGTCGGGCGAGCCTGCTCATCATGATGAGGCCCACCAATTAATTCAACATATAGTCTGGCGAGCCTGCTCATCATGATGAGGCCCACTAAGTATTCCAACCCTTAGCCCTGGTGAGCCTGCTCACCAGATGAGGCCCCCCAAAGTTTTTCCAACCTTGAGTCTGACGAGCCTGCTCATCATGATGAGGCCCACTAAGTATTCCAACCTTTAGTCTGGCGAGCCTGCTCATCATGATGAGGCTCACTAAGTATTCCAACCTTTAGTCTGGCGAGCCTGCTCACCATGATGAGGCTCACTAAGTATTCCAACCTTTAGTCTGGCGAGCCTGTTCATAATGATGAGGCCCATCAAGTATTCCAACCTTTAGTCTGTTGAGCCTGTTCATAATGATGAGGCCCACCAAGTATTCCAACTTTTAGTCTGGCGAGCCTGCTCATCATGATGAGGCCCACCAAGTATTCCAACCTTTAGTCTGACGAGCCTGCTCACCATGATGAGGCCCACCAAGTATTCCAACCTTTAGTCTGACGAGCCTGCTCATCATGATGAGGCCCACTAAGTATTCCAACCTTTAGTCTGGCGAGCCTGCTCATCATGATGAGGCCCACCAAGTATTTCAACCTTTAGTCTGATGAGCCTGCTCATCATGATGAGGCCCACTAAGTATTCCAACCTTTAGTCTCGGAGCCTGCTCATCATGATGAGGCCCACCAAGTATTCCAACCTTTAGTCTGATGAGCCTGCTCATCATGATGAGGCCTACCAAGTATTTCAACCTTTAGTCTGGCGAGCCTGCTCATCATGATGAGGCCCACCAAGTTTTTCCAACCTTTATTCGGGCAAAGCCTGCTCACCATGATGAGGCCCACCAAGTTTTCCAACCTTTAGTCTGACGAGCCTGCTCATAATGATGAGGCCCACCAAGTATTTCAACCTTTAGTCTGATGAGCCTGCTCATCATGATGAGGCCCACCAAGTATTTCAAATTTTAGTCTGGCAAGCCTGCTCATCATGATGAGGCCCACCAAGTATTTCAGCCTTTAGTCTGGCGAGCCTGCTCACCATGATGAGGCCCACGAAGTATTCCAACATTTAGTATGGTGAGCCTGCTCATCATGATGAGGACCACCAAGTATTCCAACCTTTAGTCTGGCGAGCCTGCTTATCATGATGAGGCCCACCAAGTATTCCAAACTTTAGTCTGGCGAGCCTGCTTATCATGATAAGGCCCACCAAGTATTCCAACCTTTAGTCTGGTGAGCCTGCTCATCATGATGAGGCCCCCCAAGTATTCCAACCTTTAGTCTGACGAGCCTGCTCATCATGATGAGGCCCACCAAGTATTCCAACCTTTAGTCTGACAAGCCTGCTCATCATGATGAGGCCCACCAAGTATTCCAACCCTTAGTCTGCCGCGTTTTTGACTGACAGTTGGTCGTCACTTGTGGTACCCAAAGCAATACCAATTTTCTTTAATGAATTCCACTTTTCATTGTGTTCCAAATGCTCCTGTATTTTGGGCAGGGTATATAGACATATGGGGCGGCATGTATGAACAGGGCAGCAACAGAAGTCTGGCGTCTTTTCAGCCCGAAAATTGTACGCTATATTTTTACATCGCCCATACTGCAGTATCAGGTGCATTACATAGTGCCCGCGGCACTTTGTAACGCGCCTGATCTCGGGGGTGGGGGAGGGGTGCGAGAGGTGGGGCGCACTACAACCGTACGAAGCAACACATTTATAGCTTCAGTACGGCATTTCTAGGCTCATTACAGCTGGAACAGGTAGAGCACTTTACAAGTGGTTTACCTGAGCCAGAAATTTCGCTTATGTGCTAGAATGCGCCTGATTTATGACCTGCTGTAGACGGCGTTCTTAAATCAGGCGCATTCTAGACTTTTAATATGCACATAAAAAATGGCGGCTCAGTGCCATCTATCATACCTGTTGCCCATGGTGTTTGTTTATTTCTCACTCTTTCAAAAACACCTATTGTGACTCTCATGGGGTTATCGCCCCATAAAGGGCGGCCCCAAAAATATTCCCCTATTTTTCCCTGCAAAGACCCTCTGTCAAAAATAGGCTTGACAAAAAACTACAATATCACAGAAAAAACTTTAATATTAGCCAATTCTTCATTTCCAAAAATACACAAAAATATCCCAAACCATAGAGGAGATATAGATGAGCCTCACTATTTAATGATGCCTGTTATAACCACAATGGGTGGGTCATGGTCGCAATGGACATTTGGACATCCCACTCATGTTGTGGAGGTATGCAGGTTCTAGGGTTCATGTCTAGGTATAGGAAAGAGTTACGATTGGGATTATTGATCATTTTCTGAAAATTTAGCAAAAATGTGGTTAGAACACCGTTCATGATGAGCATACATGACTTTAATTTGGAGTTAATAGACAATAAAAAATTTTCCAATTGAAGTCCAGAAAAATGGATAAAGTGATTCTGCATCTTGGTACTAATAATCTGCAGGCATCATGTGTCCTATGGGGAAAAAAAACTGGGAGAATCGCTTGTTGAAAAAGATCTGGGCGTTCTTGTAGATCATAGACTACAGAACAGCATGCAATGTCAATCAGCTGCCTCTAGGGCAAGTAAGATATTGTCGTGTATTAAAAAAGGCCTGGACTCGCGGGACAAGGATGTAATTCTACCACCGTATAAAGCATTGGTGTGACCTCACTTGGAATATGCTGTTCAATTCTGGGCTCCAGTTTATAGAAAAGATGTAATGGAGCTAGAGAGAGTGCAAAGACGAGCAACCAAACTTATAAGGAGAATGGAGCATCTTAGAGAGAGTGCAAAGACGAGCAACCAAACTTATAAGGGGAATGGAACATCTTAGAGAGAGTGCAAAGACGAGCAGCCAAACTCATAAGGGGAATGGAGCATCTTAGAGAGAGTGCAGAGACAAGCAACCAAACTTATAAGGGGAATGGAGCATCTTAGAGACAGTGCAGAGATGAGCAACCAAACTTATAAGGTGAATGGAGCATCTTAGTGCAAAGACGAGCAACCAAACTTATAAGGGGAATGGAGCATCTTAGTTATGAGGAGAGGTTAGTAGAATTGAACTTATTTAGTATTGAGAAAAGACGGCTTCGGGGGGACATGATTAATTTTTATAAATATATAAATGGTCCCTACAAAAGGTATGGGGAAAAATTATTTCATGTAAAGCCCCCTCAAAAGACAAGGGGACATTCCCTTGTCCCCTGGACAAGGATGTAATTCTACCGCTGTATAAAGCATTGGTGCAGCCTCACTTGGAATATGCTGTTCAGTTCTGGGCTCCAGTTTATAGAAAGGATGTAGTGGAGCTACAGAGAGTGTAAAGACGAGCAACCAAACTTACAAGGGGAATGGAGCATTTTAATTATGAGGAGAGGTTAAAAGAACTGAACTTATTTAGTCTTGAGAAAAGATGGCTCCGAGGAGACAGGATTAGTTTATTTAGTTATATAAATGATCCATACAAAACGGATGGGGAAAAACTATTTCATGTAAAGCCCCCTCAAAAGACAAGGGGACATTCCCTTCGTCTGGAGAAAAAAGGATTCAATTTGTAGAGGAGAAGAGCATTCTTCACTGTAAGAACTGTGAATCTGTGGAATAGCCGCCTGAGGAGCTAGTCACAGCAGGAACAGTTGAGGGTACAAGAAAAGTTTAGATAACTACCTGAAACTAAAGAATGTTAATACGTACGTAGCCATGTAAAATTCTGGATCCTGACTGGTGGAGGCTCTGGGATCAGAAATTAAACCTTCCTTAAAGCAGATTGGTTCTTGCCTTGTGGGTTTCAAAGCCTTCATCCGTAGGGGAAACTAGGCTTAAACTCCTTATCTCCCTCCCTTCACCCACATTTTCCCCAGCCTTGGTTGAACTTGATGGACATATGTCTTTTTTCAAGTACTAAGTATGTAACTATGTAATAGATTAAGTCCTAAATTGTATTGCTTCCAAAATGAATGTGCAGTTACATAAGCTTTCTGAGCCACTCATTGCCTCCCACCCACCCAGCCAGCCAGTATCGCTCTGCTCTGCACTGATGAGGGGCACAACCCTGAAACAGTTGCTGTATGCAGATGAGTGATACTGGCTTGGCTAAAATCCCTTTTGCTTTCTAAAGACTCAGTGGGTCAAAATCAAATTGAGGATTTGTTACACCCAATAGAGGGCGCTTGAGCTTCTCAGCTCCATTCCCATAATAATTTGTGATATACAGATGCTTAGTAGAGTGCAAAAAAGCAATTCAAAACTCCACACACCTATACGGTGCACTCCCCAAGGAGAGATATTCCCTTTCCTGAGCCACTCATTGACTCCCACCCACCCAGCCAGCCAGTACATTTTGCTCTGCACTGATGAGGGGCAAAACCCCGAAACAGCTGCTACACACCTATACGGTGCACTCCCCAAGGAGAGATATTCCCTGTTCTGAGCCACTCATTGACTCCCTCCCACCCAGCCAGCCAGTACATTCGGCTCTGCACTGATGAGGGGCAAAACCCCGAAACAGCTGCTACACACCTAAACGGTGCTCTCCCCAAGGAGAGATATTCCCTTTTCTGAGCCACTCATTGACTCCCACCCACCCAGGCCAGCCAGGGTACAATTCGGCCTCTGCACTGATGAGGGGCAAAACCCCCAAACAGCTGCTACACACCTAAACGGTGCTCTCTCCCCAAGGAGAGATATTCCCTTTTCTGAGCCACTCATTGCCTCCCACCCCCCCAGCCAGTGCATTCGGCTCTGCACTGATGAGAGGCAAAACCCCGAAACAGCTGCTACACACCTATACGGTGCTCTCCCCAAGGAGAGATTTTCCCCTTTCTCAGCCACTCATTGCCTCCCACCCACCCAATACATTCGGCTCTGCACTGATGAGGGGCAAAACCCCGAAACAACTGCTACACACCTATACGGTGCTCTCCCCAAGGAGAGATTTTCCCTTTTCTGAGCCACTCATTGCCTCCCTCCCACCCAGCCAGTGCATTCGGCTCTGCACTGATGGGGGGAAAACCCCCGAAACAGCTGCTACACACCTATACGGTGCTCTCCCCAAGGAGAGATATTCCCCTTTCTCAGCCACTCATTGCCTCCCAGCCACCCACCCAGCCAGTACATTCGGCTCAGCACTGATGAGGGGCAAAACCCAGACACAGCTGCTGTATGCAGATGAGTGATACTTGCTTGGCTAAAATCCATTTTGCTTTCTAAAGACTCAGTGGGTCAAAATCAAATTGAGTATTTGTTACACCCAACAGAGGGCGCTTGAGCTTCTCAGCTCCTTTCCCATAACACCTTGTGATATGCAGATGCTTAGTAGAGTGCAAAAAGGCAATTAAAAACTCTACACACCTATACTAGGCTCTCCCCAAGGAGAGATATTTCCCTTTCCGAGTCACTCATTGCCTCCCACCCAGCCAGCCAGTACATTCTGCTCTGCATTGATGAGGGGAAAAACCCCGAAACAGCTGCTACACACCTCTACGGTGCTCTCCCCAAGGAGAGATATTCCCTTTTCTGAGCCACTCATTGCCTCCCACCCCCCCAGCCCGTGCATTCGGCTCTGCACTGATGAGAGGTAAAACCCCGAAACAGCTGCTACACACCTATACGGTGCTCTCCCCAAGGAGAGATTTTCCCCTTTCTCAGCCACTCATTGCCTCCCACCCACCCAATACATTCGGCTCTGCACTGATGAGGGGCAAAACCCCGAAACAGCTGCTACACACCTATACGTGCTCTCCCCAAGGAGAGATATTCCCTTTTCCGAGCCACTCATTGCCTCCCTCCCACCCAGCCAGTGCATTCGGCTCTGCACTGATGGGGGGAAAACCCCGAAACAGCTGCTACACACTATACGGTGCTCCCCCAAGGAGAGATATTCCCCTTTCTCAGCCACTCATTGACTCCCACCCACCACCAATACATTCGACTCTGCACTGATGAGGGCAAAACCCGAAACAGCTGCTACACACCTAAATTGGTGCTCTCCAAGGAGAATATTCCCTTTTCTGAGCCACTCATTGCCTCCCTCCCACCCAGCCAGTGCATTCGGCTCTGCACTGATGGGGGGAAAACCCCCGAAACAGCTGCTACACACCTATCGTGCTCTCCCCAAGGAGAGATTTTCTCCTTTCTCAGCCACTCATTGACTCCCACCCACCCAGCCAGCCAGTACATTCGGCTCTGCACTGATGAGGGGCAAAACCCCGAAACAGCTGCTACACACCTATACGGTGCTCTCCCCAAGGAGAGATATTCCCCTTTCTGAGCCACTCATGCCTCCCACCCACCCAGCGCATTCGGCTCTGCACTGATGGGGGGCAAAACCCCGAAACAGCTGCTAAACACCTATACGGTGCTCTCCCCAAGGAGAGATTTTCTCCTTTCTCAGCCACTCATTGCCTCCCAGCCACCCAGCCAGCCAGTATCGCTCTGCTCTGCACTGCTGAGGGGCAAAACCCCGAAACAGCTGCTACACACCTATACGGTGCTCTCCCTAAAGAGAGATATTCCCTTCTATATTATCTGGAGCAGAAACTTTCCAAACGTTACGAGGTAAGGAGCGAATGTCATTCATCAGTCTGCTAACCAGTGCAGTAAGATACGAGACGGCGTCGGGGGGCGGCCGCGGTGTAATTTTATCAGCTTTGGGACGTTGTAAATCTTGTGTGCAACCATCAATATTACACAGATCATGGCTTCAGAATAACACGTATTTTAGCCTATTAATGAAAACAATAAGCCCGGGGCCATCCTCGTTCTAGGACAGCACAATAAATGATGAGCACGGTGACCGCCTATGGGAGAGAGTCAGAGGATCGGTATTAATCCTTGTCACCGCGCAGGTTCCACTAGGGAAGGTCCGTGATCTCCTCTGGCCCTAACCAAGGACAGTCCTTGAACTCGGATGCCCCCCCCCCCCCACCCCCGTGTTAACTTGAAAAATAGTCTTGTGTGTGCAAACCCCAAAAGAGAAAACAAGGCCAATTTTTTTTTTTCCCACTCACCCTGGTTTCTTAATTGTTCTATTGTGCTTTTTTGGTGTGACAAATCTGTGTGTGATCTCCCCCCGTCACGCCGCTCTAATAATAGATGCACCACGCGTCCCTCCCGAGAGACCGATGCCCTAGTTTGTGTCCACTCCTTTTATATAATCCAGTCTCGCCTTTCAGTTTTGGACTTAGCCCTTCATTGAACCAATTATTTTTTTGTTGTGTTTGTTCGTATGGCGCCGTTAGATTCCGTAGCGCTGTACAGAGTTTGCCGTTACTGTATGGTTTTGGAGTGCAGGAAACGCACACACGGGGACAGTGTTGGACTGGGGTGCCTAAGACCCACAGGTGGGGTGGACTCAAGGGGCCCGCCAGCTCAGTTGTTTCTTGGTCCACAGGTGGAGTTTATTTTAGGGGCCACCCATTGTTACATAATCTCCAAAAAATTGGCAATCTCGCAAGAGAACAGAGAGTGACTTCGGATCACTATATTTCCGATTTTGCCATAAGCAAACTTAAACTCTATCAGTTCTCTATCTATAAAACACTAAAACCGAACTTTTATTATGTCTAACTCTTAACCTCTATACACACTATTTAAAAACCTGATTTCTAACCTCATTATTTAACCCTTTTTGCTTCTGAAAGAGGGAATAACTCCCTTTCTATTATCAAGTCTGGTGGAGCACCACCTATTAACAGCACTTGCCCCACAAGTATAGGGGCCCCAAGTGGTGTATGTGTGTCCCAGGAATACAAGAAACATACCCCGGATCCCTTGGTTGACTTGGCTTATTTTACTCTTTGTTTACTTTTAGGATGTGCAAACAGTTAAAAACCATGGTGGAGAAGGGAGTCAAAGGCTCCCTGCCCTACCAAATAGTCTTGTAGGCTGCAGACTGACGGTGTCCACACATAAGTGGTGTGATAATATGGGTGTGCTTTGGGTGGCTAGACCTAGTGTGATGTCATGTATTTGGGCAGGGCCCACTTCATTGCTAAGCCCAGGGGCCCATAATTCTGTTAAGACTGCTCTGGGCCACCCTACAGCTATTGTACCTGCCTTTTGCTTTTTGCCTCTTTCTTTGCTTTTTTACCTCTTCTGTGGATATACATGCGGTTAAAAAACAACTCCAAGTCTGCCATGGTCAGGGGGCAAACGGGGGTTTCCTCTAAACCTTGGGCCCCCCGACGCTGTGGTTTTATTCATGGCCAATGAATTTCTGTACCGTGTGGTTTATTTAGGGCCCCCCAAGTAATATATCCTTTTGTTTTTGCCCTTGTGGATATTAGGGCATGTGTGAAAAAATCCTCTGTCTGTGCCAAAGGGTTATCCCCTGTCGAGACCAATGTGAACTTCTTTGTACCTGCGATGTGGTATATTTTTTGTCCAGAGACTATGTGAATAATCTCTTGTTCTGCCTGTGGTATATGCGGGAAAACCATTGGGATAATCCTTCTGTTTGACTGGGATATGTCAGGACCAATGTGAACAATCCTGTACTGCGCTGTGTATATGTCAGTACCAATGTGAAAATCTCTGTACTGCGCTGTGGCCTAATGTTCAGGCGATGTGAATAATCCTGTACTGCGCTGTGGTATATGTCAGGGGCTGTGTGAATATCTCTGTACTGCGCTGTGGTATATGTCAGAGACTGATGTGAATAATTCTGTACTGCGCTGTGGTATTTGTCAGGAAATGGTGTGAATAATCTCTGTACTGCGCTGTGGATATGTCAGAGATGATGTGAATAATCTCGTACTGCGCCTGTTGGTATATGTCAGAGAAATGTGAATAATCTCTGTACTGCCTGGGGTATATGTCAGAGACTGATTGAATAATCTCTGTACTGCGCTGTGGTATATGTCAGGGACAATGTGAATAATCTCTGTACTCCGCTGTCTTATATGTCAGGACCAATGTGAAAAATCCTGTACTCCCGCTGTGGTATATGTCATGACCAATGTAAATTTAATCTCTGTAACTGCGCGGGTGGTATATATCAGGGACGATGTGAAAATCTTGACTGGGGCTGTGGTATATGTCAGGGACCAATGTGAATAATCTCTGTACTGCGCTGTGGTATATGTCAGGGACCAATGTGAATAATTTCTGTACTGCGCTGTGGATATGTCAGGGCAGATGTGAATAATCTCTGTACTGCGCGTGGTAATATGTCATGACAATGTGAATAATCTCTGTACTGCGCTGTGGTATATGTCAAGAGACAATGTGAATAATCTCTGTACGTGGCTGTGGTATATGTCAGGACCAATTGAATAATCTCTGTCTGCCCTTGGTATATGTCAGGACATATGTAAATAATCTCTGTACTGCGCTGTGGTATATGTCAGGGACAATGTGAAAATCTAGTACTGCACTGTGGTATATTCAGGGACATGTGAATAATCTCTGTACTGGCATGTGGTATATGCCCTGGGAAAATGGTTTTGAATAATCTCTGTAGCGCTTGGTATATGTCAGGACCAATGTGAATAATTCTGTACTGCCCTGTGGATATGTCAGGGACATGGGGAATAATCTCTTGTACTGCCTTGGATATAGTCAGGAAATTTGAAATACTCTGTACTGCCTTGGATATGTCAGGACAATGTGAAAATCTCTGTACTGCGCTGGGGTATATGTCAGGGACAATGTGAATAATCTCTTTTACTGCCCATGGATATGTCGGGGAACAATGTGAATAATCTTGAAACTGCGCTGTGGTATATGTCAGGACCAATGTGAATAATCTCTTATGCCTGGGGTTTTATATGTGGGGGAAAGGATGTGAATAATCTCTGTACTGCCTGTGGTATTGTCAGGAAAGATGTGAAAATCCCTGTACTGCGCTGTGGTATATTGCAGGGAGGGTGAATAACCTGTACTGCCCTATGGTATATGTAGGTCCCAATGTGATAATCTCTGTACTGCGCTTGTGTATATGTCATGAGCCAATGTGAATAATCTCTGTACTATGCTGTGGTATATTTCAGAGACTGAGGTGAATAATCTCTGTACTGCGCTGTGGTATATGTCAGGGATGATGTGAATAATCTCTGAAATGCGCTGTGGTATATGTAAGGGACAATGTGAATAATCTCTGTACTGGTGGGGTATATGTCAGGGCCAATGTGAATAATCTCTGTACTGCGCTGTGGTATATGTCAGGAATGGATGTGAATAATTTCTGTACTGCGCTGTGGTATATTAAGGGGACCATGTGAATAATCTCTGTACTGCGCTGTGGTATATTCAGGGACAATGTGAATAATCCCTGTACTGCGCTGTGTATATGTCAGGACCAATGTAATAACCCTCTGTACTGCGCTGTGGTATAATGTCAGGGGCTGATGTGAATAATCTCTGTACTGCGCTGTGGTATATGTCAGAGACCAATGTGAATAATCTCTGTACTGCGCTGTGGTATATGTCAGGGACCAATGTGAATAATCTCTGTACTGCGCTGTGGTATATGTCAGGGCCAATGTGAATAATCTCTGTACTGCGCTGTGGTATATGTCAGAGACCAATGTGAATAATCTCTGTACTGCGCTGTGGTATATGTCAGTGACCAATGGGAATAATATCTGTACTGCGCTGTGGTATTTGTCAGGCCCAATGTAAAAATCTCTGTACTGCGCTGGGTATAGTCAGGGATAATGTGAATAATCTCTGTACTGCCTGTGGTATATGTCAGGGAAGGATGTGAATAATCACTGTACTGCAATGTGGTATATGTCAGAGACCAATGTGAATAATCTCTGTACTGCGCTGTGGTATATGTCAGGGCCAATGTGAATAATCTCTGTACTGCGCTGTGGTATATGTCAGGGCCAATGTGAATAATATCTGTACAGCGCTGTGGTATATGTCAGGGAAAATTTTGAATAATCTCTGTACTGCGCTGGGATTTTGTCAGGGATGGATGTGAATAATCTCTGTACTGCGCTGTGGTATATGTCAGGGATGGATGTGAATAATCTCTGTACTGCGCTGTGGTATATGTCAGGGACAATGTGAATAATCTCTGTACTGCGCTGTGGTATATGTCAGGGACAATGTGAATAATCTCTGTACTGCGCTGTGGTATATGTCAGGGATGGATGTGAATAATCTCTGTACTGCGCTGTGGTATATGTCAGTGACCAATGTGAATAATATCTGTACTGCCCTATGGCATATGTCAGGTACAATGTGAATAATCTCTGTACTGCCCTATGGCATATGTCAGGTACAATGTGAATAATCTCTGTACGGCGCTGTGGTAAATATCAGGGACAATGTGTATAATCTCTGTACTGCCTGAAAATGCCAGTGGTTTGTAGTAAATTATTCGTACTGCGCTGTGGTATTTGTCCGGGACGTATGTGAATAATCTCTGTACTGCGCTGTGGTATATGTCAGGGACAATGTGTATAATCTCTGTACTGCGCTGTGGTATATGTCAGGGACAATGTGAATAATCTCTGTACTGCGCTGTGGTATATGTCAGGGGCTGATGTGAATAATCTCTGTACTGCGCTGTGGTATATGTCAGAGACCAATGTGAATAATCTCTGTACTGCGCTGTGGTATATGTCAGGGATGGATGTGAATAATCTCTGTACTGCGCTGTGGTATATGTCAGGGACAATGTGAATAATCTCTGTACTGCGCTGTGGTATATGTCAGAGACAATGTGAATAATCTCTGTACTGCGCTGTGGTATATGTCAGGGACCAATGTGAAAAATCTCTGTACTGCGCTGTGGTATATGTCAGGGCCAATGTGAACAATCTATGTACTGCGCTGTGGTATAGGTCAGTGACTGATGTGAATAATTTCTGTACTGCGCTGTGGTATATGTCAGTGACTGATGTGAATAATCTCTGTACTGCGCTGTGGTATATGTCAGGGATGGATGTGAATAATCTCTGTACTGCGCTGTGGTATATGTCAGAGACCAATGTGAATAATCTCTGTACTGCGCTGTGGTATATGTCAGGGACAATGTGAATAATCTCTGTACTGCGCTGTGGTATATGTCAGGGATGGATGTGAATAATCTCTGTACTGCGCTGTGGTATATGTCAGAGACTGATGTGAATAATCTCTGTACTGCGCTGTGGTATATGTCAGAGACTGATGTGAATAATCTCTGTACTGCGCTGTGGTATATGTCAGGGACAATGTGAATAATCTCTGTACTGCGCTGTGGTATATGTCAGAGACCAATGTGAATAATCTCTGTACTGCGCTGTGGTATATGTCAGAGACTGATGTGAATAATCTCTGTACTGCGCTGTGGTATATGTCAGTGACAATGTGAATAATCTCTGTACTGCGCTGTGGTATATGTCAGGGATGGATGTGAATAATCTCTGTACTGCGCTGTGGTATATGTCAGGGACAATGTGAATAATCTCTGTACTGCGCTGTGGTATATGTCAGGGACAATGTGAATAATCTCTGTACTGCGCTGTGGTATATGTCAGGGACAATGTGAATAATCTCTGTACTGCGCTGTGGTATATGTCAGGGACAATGTGAATAATCTCTGTACTGCGCTGTGGTATATGTCAGGAATGGATGTGAATAATCTCTGTACTGCGCTGTGGTATATGTTGCCTGAGCATCAGACTTAGTTGAATTCAATGTTTCGTGATAATTGCATCATCCGTCCAATAAGAGGAGGCGGAGTTATTTGTTGCAATTGATGACATCACCCGGCGAGCGAAGGTTCCGTGTAGATTCCGTGAACAATCACTATTGCAACATTTGTATCAAATTGATTCCACCATTCTCCCCTCCGTCCTCCTTTCATGGCCGCCCCCTCGCGTCTTTCTGAACCTTTGCTCGTACAAAAGGGAAATAGATGATGTGAATCTAAAATATTCAGAGCCGTATGAAAAGACTATTATCGAGGCCGCGAAATTTCCGACAATTTTCTAAAGAGGTTTAATAAGCTCCCTTGAAACCGACTTCAAAGCTGGTTTTCTTTTCAACCCAATAAGACTCCAAATTTTTTTCCTCTCCACATATTTGGACGGGTTGCATCGCTCGGCGCGGCGTCCACGCGGCGCTGCCCACGTCGACTGTGCCTTTAGCAACTATTCTAGGGTATAATTAACAGACTGCAAACAATATCAAAGCACTCATGAGCTGCCGGATCACAGGACGGCGTCCTATGCAATTCCCTGCTACACTCAGGAGTAATCTCCAGCTGCGGCACGGAGACTGGAAGGAAATTACATTGCTCCATTGCTTTCCCTTTGCGAAAATTTAAAGGGACACTTCCATTAGAAAGGGGATTTTTGTTCAAACCAAATTTCCTAGAAAACAAGGTTTTTTTTGGTCAGAATTTTTGTTACAATTTTTTTTTTTTGTTTTGGGGGGGGGGGGATATTTTGACAGTGCAATGTAATTAAAAATTACATTTAAAATGGTGTCCTTCTCTGGAAATCTCCTGAATAGCAGGGCGGACTGATCTCACTTTACTGTCGGCAGGGAAAAGCAGTAGGTCTACTAAACAACCCCAACGGACTGGTAAGGACAAGGAGGAAGAGGAAAGAATATAGGGTCAGCGTCCGGTGACTAACCCTTTAAATTTGGGAGCAGGTACATGAGTGTGCCGGCACACAGAGGATTGCAGCAGAGCAGGAGCGGCGAGAGGTGAGCTACTATGAGCTGGGACAGGCGGAGCACCGACGCATAGAGGCCGTGGTGTGGCTCGTGTCATAAAATTGTTAATCATGATACAACAGTAGATAAAATATATGCCATACAGTGATTTTAATTGCAGTCAATGGCAAACATAGACCACTTTATAGGCGCACATGTGCATGGGTCTATATGCTGTGAATCTAGCCTTACTTGTTGAAATTTGTATCCTCCAATAACACAGGGTAAAAGCTTACATGGAAGTATATAGTATAAGCAGACATGGTGGCTATAAAGAGAGAATACAATAAGCCAGGATACCACTTCCTGATTAAGCTGTGGGTGGTTCTACAGCTTCAGGTTCTCACTTCCTGTTCAGTCTGTGGAGGGTTCTACAGCTTCAGGCTCCCGCTTTCTGTTCAGGCTGTGGGGGGTTCTACAGCTTCAGGCTCTTACTTCCTGTTCAGGCTGTGGGTGGATATACAGCTTCAGGCTCCGTCTTCCTGTTCAGGCTGTGGGCAGTTCTACAGCTTCAGGCTCCTACTTCCTGTTCGCGCTGTAGGTGGTTCTACAGTGTCAGGCTCTCAGTTCCTGTTCGGCTGTGGGCAGTTCTCCAGGAATCGCCCACAGCCTGAACAGGAAATGGGAGTCTGACACTGTAGAACCACCCACAGCCTGAACAGGAAGTGGTAGCCTGAAGCTGTGGAACTGCCCACAGACTGAACAGGAAGTGGGAGCCTCACACTGTTAAAGCACCTACAGCATGAATAGGAAGAGGGAGCCTGAAGCTGTATATCCACCCATAGCCTGAACAGGAAGTGAGAGTCTGAAGTTGTAGAACCATCCACAGCCTGAACAGGAAGTGGGAGCCTGAAGCTGTAGAATCACCCACCGCCGCAACAGGAAGTGAGAGCCTGGTACTGTAGAACCACCTACAGCACGAACAGGAAGTCGGAGCCTGAAGCTGTAGAACCACTTCCTGTTTAGGCTGTGTGCAGTTATACAACTTCAGGCTACCACATCCTGTTCAGCTGTGGGTGGTACTAAGCGGCGATTGACCACTCTGCTCTAATCAGCTCTGCTTTTCCTATCTATTCCTTTTACAGTGACATGACTTCAAGAAATTAATAAAAAATAGTACACAAAGCTACAGAGCTCTAAAGGATGAAAACTTGTAACTTGTAAATAAACTCTAGAGTCTAGAAAGACTGCAGGGAGTGACTCTCTATGGTTGAACTGACTGATGGCAGCTTGGAGCAATGAGAGATAAGGGAGAGCAGGGATAGGCGCTCAGTCACCAGATAGGAGATACATTTTTCTTTTATCTCCTGAGCAAAGACAAGTCAAAAGAGCAATGTATTTGGTAATAGTCTTCATTTATCTTTTGCTTCGTATGAGAAAACCCTTAACCTTCACTACTAACCTCCAGATGACTGTACTTTTTGCCAAATTTCGAGTATTCAGTAAGATACAGAAGGTGCGCAGTTTCTCCATTCTTCTCTTCAGAAGATTTTCTTAGAATTCTTCAAAATCAAGAGTTCTAAAATTTCATTTTTGGAAATGGCAGAGCTGCTGTTTGCACTCCTTCCCCTGCTTCTGCCTCTAGATCAGGGGTGTCAAACTGCGGCCCTCCAGCTGTTGGGAAACTACAACTCCCATCATGCATTTGTATAATCTATAACAGTGGGCATGATGGGAGTTGTAGTTTCCCAACAGCTGGAGGGCCGCAGTGCTCTAGATGGAACGTACACGTTGCAAGTTAAGTCTGAACGTTACAAAATCTAGAAGATGGAAGAAACAATTAAGATGCCGGATCTGGATATTGCTTTTTGCACGAAACTTTAAGTGACACAAACAAAGGAAAGCGCGCACCACGAGCAAACAATCACCGCAGGTCGAAGGTCGGCCGTCTGAACCGGAGATATGTGCGGCCAGTGTTCTCCCCTTATTATAAAGCTTATGACACAGAAGAAACTCCTAAGGCTGCATGAAATATTTCTCACATTTTGCTCCTGGAACTCTACATTTAACTACGTCAGTACCTTGACCCTGGGCAACTCTGATGGCTACGTTAACTACCACCACCAACTTACCTCCTTCAACCCTCGCCTTTCACCAAACCCACTGCTTGTGACCCTTACCCAATAACGCACGGACAACTAATTGGATAAATTGGCCACAGCAGCCGTTTTATTAACAAATACAAACATAAATAACATTTTCATAAACATTCCACAAGTACCTAACGGTACCATGATAATACTTCCAAACCATCTTTCACTCACCAGCTAACTGTCCAACAGTTAGCTACAACCCCCAAACAACCAAAGACAAACTCAGCCAATGGTCAACCAATAAACAACCAGTTGGGGCAGAGGTCCTAGGAGCCAAATCCGACCTGGCGACCCAAATCCCCGAAGGAAACCACACTACCCCCAGCCGCATTCCAATGGCTCGGAGGTCCAAAGCCATAAAATGAATGGCTCACCCAATTTGCTCTCGGGTACCAGCCTGGAAACCCCCCCCCTTCGCAAGGTCGTGTCCCCCTTTGCCCCCCCCCCCGGGGGGTCA
>JAODAL010028739.1:0-52833 GCA_025379985.1 Phyllomedusa bahiana | reverse complement strand
GTGTGAAAAATTTAAAAAAAGGAATACGTTTTTAAAGAAACCTCGTACAATTGGTGACTTTTATAGTCTCCTCACCGCAAAACCAGCAAAATGACCTTTTGGGAACTGAGAATAAAAATTGCAGTATGAAATGATCATTTAAAAAAATTTTTTTCAAGAGGACCATTTCTATTTGAAGAGGAATGTGAAGTGGACCGGCAACTAATCGGTGACCTCGGCAATTGGGGCCACAAAATCATCAGAAATCCATGCCTGATTCATCTTGATGAAAGTCAAACGATCAACATTATCTGTGCGTTTGTCTGTAATGACTCCTCCAGCTGTGTTGAAGGTCCGCTCAGATATGACGCTGGCTGCTGGGCAGGACATCCCCTCTATGGCGTGGCCAGCGAGCTCGGCCATTAATCCATTTTGGATACCCAGAAGTTGATTGGGTCCGGAACATATCCATAAACATCGGTGTTGAGACGCAGATAGTCGTGCACCATGATCTTAAGCCGGTTGTAACGGTCTGGAGGTGGATCCACTGGACCACCGCAGGCAATGGCGTAAGCCCACACCAGGGAGGGAATCTAAGTAGGTCCCGGAAATTCACCAGAGCCCACCGCAAAGCGGGATGGACTTGCTGCGGTGGGAGTCTACCAGGTCGCTTCCACTGGCGGGGCTTGCCTGCGGCGGCGGTCAAGGATAGGCGAGGCACGGAATCGTCAGGCAGGCTCGTAGTCGGGGACAGGCAGGAGGTCAGGACAGGCGACTCTGGTTCGTAACGTAGACAGGCAGAAGGTCAGGGCTGGCGGCAAGGTTTGTGGTTGGTAAACAATAGCTCGAGGTTCGGTACACGGATAGGCAGACTAGACAATACTGGAAAGGCTTTCTCCAACGGGAATACACCAAGGATCCGGCGAAGGCCACCAGGAAGAGGCCAGACTTAAATAGGAGCAGTGCCAATTACCGGCGCACTGCCCCTTTAAATTTCAAACAGGCATTGACAGGGCGGGCCCAGTAAGGGGACACCGCGGGACCGGACATGAACGGACCCCGAACCCGACGTGCGGGACGGGGCTCCGCGGGAGAAAGGAGCAGGACGCGCCTGCGACCCGGGACAGAGGTCGCAGGGGCATCCGTGACAGTACCCCCACTTGGGCCCCCCCTATTGGTCCCCCCTCTCTTACTGGATTGAAGAAATCTCTGGATGAGGCTGCGGTTCAGGATATTCTCCTCCGGCTCCCAAGACCTCTCTTCGGACCGAACCCTTCCAGTCCAACTAGGAAGTATCGCTTTCCCCTAGTTTCTCTTCTGTCCAAATCTCTTTGACCTCGAAGACATTGGGCGCATCAGCCACAGACGGAGGAGAGAAAAAGCCTTTTTGGGAAAAACTATTAAAAGGACAGGGGTTTCAGTAAGGAGACATGAAACGAATTGGGGATTCTCATCATAGGAGGGAGCCGGAGTTTGTAGGACACCGGGTTGATGTGGCTGATGACCTCAAAGGGTCCCAGGAAACGGGGTCCCAGTTTATGAGAAGGCATCTTTAGGCGGACATATCTAGATGAGAGCCACACCTCGTCACCTGGGGAGAAAACCGAAGGGGGGATTCTTCTTTTGTCCGCTTGAGTCTTCATTTCGCTCGGAAGGGGCGGAGCAGCGACTGACGGGTCTGGGACCAGATGGACTTCATGTCTTGAACGAGTGCGTCCGCCGCCGGGACCTCAGAGGAGGTTGCCAGAGGGAGAGGGGGGCGGGGATGCAGGCCACGATGTAGAAGTGGGAGACCCCCGCGGACTCAGACTCAAGTGAGTTATAAGAGAACTCCGCCCATGGCAGTAAATTGGACCAATCATCTTGACGTGCCGAGACGAAATGGCGAAGGTAACATCCCAAGACCTGGTTGACCCTCTCTACCTGGCCGTTCGTCTGCGGATTGTAGGCGGAAGAGAAGTCGAGCTTCACCTGAAGTTGGTTGCACAGGGCTCGCCAAAACCTGGAGACGAACTGAACTCCCCGGTCCGAGACAATTTGCTGAGGGAGTCCATGCAGACGAAACACATGAAGGAAGAACAGCTCCACCAGGCAGGAGGCAGATGGCAGCCCTGGCAGCGGGATGAAATGCGCCATTTCGGAAAATCGATCCGTGATCACCCAAATAATGGTGTTGCCAGATGACGGAGGGAGGTCGGTTATGAAGTCCATGGAAATGTTGGACCAAGGCTGAGTTGGAATGGGGAGTGGCTGTAGTAGACCCGCCGGCTTGTGACGTGGCGTCTTGTTGCGGGCACAGGAGTCACAAGACGAAACGAAGTCCTTAACATCCCTTTCAAGCTCAGGCCACCAATAGAACCGGGATATCAGATGGAAGGTTCTTCGGGCGCCGGGATGACCAGCCACCAATGAGCAGTGTCCCCATTTTAAGATACAGAGCAAATATCGTAGTAGGACAGCACAGGAGTTCCCCACGTCCGTTCTTTAAGCACCAAACAAATGCAATAGACCGCCAAGGCAAGGGGAGTCTAACCCTTGTAGCCATATTTCAGCAAGAAAGAAGAATCCGGCGTCAGCATAGGTGCACCTTTATTTCAAAGGTAAAAATCCCAGTACAAAAATTTGCAACGTTTCAGCTCACATGGAGCCTTTATCAAGCATAAATACATATGCCAATAGAGTACAATATATAGCAAACAGGCGGTGCTAATCTATACAAACCACCCAATCACACCATAGCATATCATAAGTGTATTCATTCTTCCAATAAAATCACAGATAGTAATAACATACACCAATAGTGAATAAGAACCATTCATAAATGTGTAAGGAACACCTCACCATCCTCCGATTCGTGGCGTCTCCACCGTTGCTCTGCGCATGTCCGTTTAGTCCGCGCATGTCAACTCGTTGCTCCGATGTTGAACTGTACTGCGCATGACGGTTGCCAGTACTAAGACCGGAATAGGGACACAGACCAAACTGCGCTTGTCTGTTGCCACTACTTTACGGGAATATACATTTCTAAGCGCATCGGGACAAATATATGGACAAAATTGTCCAAATTAAAGGGGCAAATCACTCAAAAAAGAGTGACAGCAACTCCACATTTTACAATAGTCCCAAGAGCGATTTAAATTACAATATTCATCAAACAATAGGGCAACTTAAGACAAAAAGCTATATAGAGAAACAATTTTTATATATACATATTCAAAAAGACTATTTAGCTATATAAAAAAAGGAATGTATATACAAGAGGAGACCGATGATCCCGCTCGACTGTCGACACTAAAAGGAAAAGAAAAATACATCTTTATTAACTAATTTAAAACAGCTAAAATCAAAAAGCACAAAATACATATATACCAAGTAATCCAAATAAACCTCTACAACGTACCAATATTGAATTCGATGTTCAACCCTAATGATTGTAGTGTCTTTAAATTATAGATCCATTCTAACTCTTTCCTCCTTAGGATTTTTTCGCGATCTCCACCTCTACGTAGAGGTACTACCTGGTCAATAATTCTGAATCTCAACTGAGATATAGAATGTCCCTTTTCCACGAAGTGTCTAGCTACCGGTACATCCGTCATCTGTCGTCTAATCGTACTTTTATGTTTGTTAATGCGTTCCCTGACTTCCATCGTAGTTTCCCCTACGTATACTAAACTACAGGGACATGTAATCATATAGATTACATATGACGAACGACAGGTATATCTACCTTTGATCTGAATCCTTTTACCTGTATGGGGATGTGAAAATGAATCACCATGCAGGAGATTACCACAACATGAGCAATTTAAACATGGAAAATTGCCCAACTTAGGAGGTAAAAAGTATGTTTGTTTCTTACCTCTATCGTCTGAACAATCAGCATGGACTAATCTGTCACGCAAATTCCTAGATCTTCGATAAGCCATCATGGGGGGTAAGGAAAATTCAGGTACATTGGGTAATCCTTTACATAAAATATCCCATTCTTTTCTGAGGCACTTCCCTATCTCTCCACCCAATTGACTGTGTGTTGTAACAAACGGAATCCTTTCCACTTTGTTCTTCTGTTTACAAACCAATGTATCCTCCCTTTGAACATATCTCAGGCGTGAACAATGTCGTTTAAGTAATGATTTTGGGTAACCCCGCTGAACAAATTTATTGCACATCTCCTGAATCTTAACATCCAGTTTAACCTCATCAGATACTATCCTCCTTACTCTTAATAGTTGACTCCACGGTAATGTATCTAACATATGCTTTGGGTGAAAACTCTTATAATCTAAGAGGTTATTACGATCGGTAGTTTTAACAAATAAATCCGTTTCCAATTGACAATCTTGTACACAGACCAATGTATCTAAGAACTGCAATGACTTCTCAGATACACACTTAGTAAATTAAGGTGTTGGCTGTGGGTAATGGCGACTGTGGCGCAGGAGGCCTCTGAAACACCGCTTCCAGGCGAGGAAACTGGCGAGGTTGGGCTGTCTGACGCTCTTGCCCAAGTTCTTCCTCCCGTTCAGTGAAGCATACGTCAATGCGGGTTGCTAACTGGATCAGGTCACTGAGGGAAGACGGGAGGTCTCTGGCTGCCAAGACGTCCTTAACTCAGCTTGAGAGCCCTTTCTTGAAGGTAGCACACAGAGCGGCCTCGTTCCAAGACAGTTCAGAGGCCAGAGTACGGAATTGTACCGCGTAGTCCCCTACAGACAGGTCCCCCTGGCGTAGGTTTAGGAGAGCTGTCTCTGCGGAGGATGCACGGGCAGGTTCCTCGAAGACGTTGCGGAACTCACTGAGGAACAACTGTAGATCCGCCGTCACAGGGTCGTTTCTGTCCCATAGGGGTGTAGCCCATGCCAGGGCCTTCCCGGAGAGGAGGCTGACCACGAAAGCCACCTTCGCACGTTCAGACAGGAACTGATCAGCCATCAACTCCACGTGCATAGAGCGCCTGCAGAGTTTCGGGTCTCCGTCGTACTTAGATGGAAGCGACAGCCGAAGCTTGGGATCCCTCAGAGCCACAGGAACCATAGAGGCAGGAACATCCGCAGGAGCTGGCGAAGGTTGCTGCTGCTGGACGGTGACGAGTTGCTGCAACATGGTAGATAACTGGGTAAGTTGCTGCGCCTGTTGACCGAGTTGCTGTGACTGGCGGGCAACAACGGTCGTCAGATCCGCCAGGCTGGGTAGCGGCACCTTGGCGGGATCCATGGCCGGATCCTACTGTAACGGTCTGGAGGTGGATCCACTGGACCACCGCAGGCGATAGCGTAAGCCCACACCAGGAGTGGAGTCTAAGAGGGTCCCGGTATTCACCAGAGCCCGCCGCAAAGCGGGATGGTCTTGCTGCGGCGGGAGTCCACCAGGTCACTACCACTGGCGGGGCTTGAACTGCGGTGGCGGCCAAGGATAACGAGGTACAGGATCGGCAGGCAGGCTCGTAGTCGGGGACAGGCAGGAGGTCAGGGCAGGCGGTTCAGGTTCGTAGACGTAGACAGGCAGAAGGTCAGGACAGGAGGCTCTGATTTGTGGTCGGTAAACGTAGGCAGATGGTCGGTACACGGTAAGGCAAGACTGGAACACGCTAGGAAGCTTTCACCAAAGGAATAAACACCAAGGATCCGGCGAGGGCCGGCAGGAAGAGGCCGGACTTAAATAGGAGCAGTGCCCGGCAATAGCCAATTACCGGCGCACTGCCCCTTTAAATTTCAAACAGCTGAGCCGCGCGCGCCCTAGGGGCGGAGCGACACGCCGGGAGACCGAGAATGACTGAGCAGGAGCGTGGCCGAGTCAGTCCACGCTGGCAGGGACCGGGCCATGAACGGACCCCGAACCCGACGTGCGGGACGGGGCTCCGCTGGGAGCAGGATCAAGGACGCGCCTGCCACCCGGGACAGAGGTCGCAGGGGCGTCCGTGACACCGGTCTCTGTGTGTCATATGTGTGCATTACATGCGTTGGTGAGGTGGTAAATAAAGATTGCCAGAGGTCACCCATTAGGCTTCTGCCACAATGCCTGATGCTGCTGCCGCAGCTACTTGGACCTCAACTGCTGTCACGTTGCTTACGTTGTTCCAGCGTGACATTTGAAGAACGTGAAGCAGACGCACCAGATGTTTCCAGCTGATCAATCAGCATGGTCTCCAATTCCTGCATTTTACTCTCTATTTGGGTGGGTGGAAGGAAAGTGCTGAGTTTTGCTTTGTACCGGGGATCGAGGAGGGTGGCCACCCAGTAACTGTTGTTCAGTTTGATGGCCTTAATGCGAGGATCATGTTGGAGGAAATGGAGCATCCAAGCACTCATGTGAGAGATGGAGCCTTGATTTCCCAAGCCTCTGGGTCGAGGGGCACTAGCAAACTGATCTTCCTCATCTTCCTCCTCCGCCTCAAATCCGTGCCAACCTCTTTCCAAGGCAGGGACATTGGTAACTTCGGTGTCCAGGAATACCTCATCCTCCTCCTCCGCTTCCCCGGCACAGCTTCAACACAGCTCTGACTTGCCTCAGATGATGCACCCTGAGAGCTGAGGCGCCGCCTTGCACTAGCCCTGGACCCCGAACCACTGCCTAATGAAGACCGATAAAATTGTGAAACTGTCGGGCCTTCTGGATTCGACGGAGAGAAAGGCTCCGTGTCCGCATCTGTGTCTGTCTCCTCCTCCGTCGCTGGTGGGACCTGATGTTTCAGAGTGTCCAACGATCGTTCCAGAACTAAGATCACCACAATGCTCATGCTGACAAGAGCATTGTCCGCACTGACTATTTTGGTGGCTTCTTCAAAACTGGCAAGGATGGTGCAGAGCTCTTTCACCTGCCTCCACTCTCGGTGGCTCAACACCCCGAGGTCCGCACCGCTGCTTGTCAGGCCATGTGTCACTTCGTACTGCGTAATGGCATTGCGCTGCTGCCACAATCGCTGGAGCATGTGGAGGGTGGAATTCCAGCGTGTTGCCACGTCAACAATGAGACGGTTGACGGGGAGGCCGAGCTGACGCTGCAACGCAGCCAGGCGGGACGAAGCAGGGTGCGAACAGCGGAAGTGTGAGCTCAGACCTCGAGCCTTCCTCAGCAGGCAGTCCAGATCCAGGTAGCGCTTTAGAAATTTCTGGATGACGAGGTTCATGATGTGTGCCAGGCAAGGGATGTGCTCCAGCCTACCGATCTTAAGGGCGGCCAGCAGATTTCGACTGTTATCGCACACCACCTTGCCTGGCACAAGGTTCTTGTCACCCAGCCAGCGCTCGGTCTCGTTGCGAAGAGCCGTCCACAGCTCCTGACCTGTGTGTTGACGGTCTCCAAGACACGTGATGCCACCAGAGGACCTTTGGGGAAAGAACCCTGCACCATCCCTACGGTTTTTCAAGAGCGTGCACCGAGCCTGAGAGCCACCGTTACCACCAGAGACATCCACCCAGCTCACCAAGTGAGCTGTCACAGAGATATAGCGGCCTTGGCCGTGCTTACTAGTCCATGTGTCGGTGGTCAGATGGACTTTGCCGGACACAGATGCAGACAACGCGCTTGAAATTTTAGATGACACGTGGCTGGCCAGGGCAGGGACAGCTTTTCTGGCAAAGAAATGCCTGCTCGGCATCTGGTATTGGGGGCAGGCAAGGGCCATGACGTGGCGGAACCCATCTGCGTCCATCAGACAGAAAGGCAACATTTCCAAGGCCAAAAGCCTTTAGGTACTATACAGGTAGTTAGGGGTCTCTTTTAGATAGTATACAGACAGTTAGGGGTCTCTTTTAGATAGTATACAGGCAGTTAGGGGTCTCTTTTAGATAGTATACAGGCAGTTAGGGGTCTCTTTAGGTAGTACACAGGTAGTTAGGGGCCTCCTTTAGCTAGTGTGCAGGATGTCAGCCCCCCCCCCCCTCCTTTAGCTACTGTGGAGGTAGGCAGGGCCCCCTTTAGTAGTCAGAATCATAGAAAAAATGGTCATGCACACCAACGGGAAGAGGGGTTAAAGTGGGTGCTAGTGAGAAAGGCAGATCATGCCAGACTATAGTAAAATTGTAAACTCACTGCACACCAATGGGATGTCATGCATATAAATAATATTTATTTACAAGAGGTGCAGAACATGCTCAATTTACAGAGATAGAGAAATATGAACATACTCAACAAGTGCTTTACATAGATAAATTTATACTATGGTGAAATTGATGTCAGTAAAGTCCCTTTAGTAGTCAGGGCCCCCTTTAGGTAGTCAGGGCCCCATTGGTAGTTAGGGCCCCCTATAGGTAGTCAGGGCCCCCCTTTCATTAGCCAGGGACCCCTTTTTTATTAGCCAGGGCCCCCCTTTGTATTAGTCAGGCCCCCCTTTCATTAGCCAGGGTCCCCTTTGTAGTCATGGCCCCCTTTCATTAGCCAGGGCCCCCTTTGTAGTCAGGGCCCCCTTTGTAGTCAGGGCCCCCTTTATATTAGCCAGGGACCCCCTTGGTAGTCAGGGCCCCCGTGGTAGCCAGGGCCCCCCTTTGTAGCCGGGGCCCCCTTTATATTATCCATGGCTCCCTTTATATTAGCCAGGGCCCCCTTTATAGTCAGGGCCCCCTTTGTAGCCAGGGCCCCCTTTGTATTAGCCAGGGCCCCCTTTGTAGTCAGGGCCTCCCTTTGTAGTCAGGGCCTCCCTGTGTAGCCAGGGCCGCCCTTTGTCGCCAGGGCCCCCCCTTTGTAGCCAGTGACCCCCTTTGTAGTCAGGGACCCCTTTATCTTAGCCAGGGACCCCCTTTGTAGCCAGGGACCCCTTTATATTAGTCAGGGCCCCCTTTATATTAGCCAGGGACCCCCTTTGAAGTCAGGGCCCCCTTTGTAGCCAGGGACCCCCTTTGTAGCCAGGGACCCCCTTTGTAGTCATGGCCGCCCTTTGTAGCCAGGGACCCCCTTTGTAGCCAGGGCCCCCTTTATATTAGCCAGGGCCCCCTTTGTAGCCAGGGACCCCTTTATATTAGCCAGGGACCCCCTTTGTAGTCAGGGCCCCCTTTGTAGCCAGGGACCCCTTTGTAGTCAGGGCCCCCTTTGTAGCAGGGCCCCTTTGTAGCCAGGGACCCCCTTTGGAGTCAGGGACCCTTTATATGAGCCCGAGCCCCCCTTTGGAGCCAGGGACCCCCTTTGTAGTCAGGGCCCTCTTTGTAGCCAGGGACCCCCTTTGTAGCCAGGGCCCCCTTTGTAGTCAGGGGCCCCCTCTTTAGCCAGGGCCCCCGTTTTTAGCCAGGGCCCCCCTTTGTAGTCAGGTCCCCCTTTATTTCCCCGGGGGGCCCCCCATTTGTAGTCAGGGCCCAGTTTGTAGCCAGGGACCCCCTTTGTAGTCAGGGCCCCCTTTATATTAGCCAGGGCCCCTGTAGGTAGATTAAAAAAAACAAAAAAAAACAACAAATGGCCACTTACCTGGCTCTGGCTCCAGCCGCTCCCCGCCGCTCCAAGCTGCCGCCGGCTTCTACTGCGGTCCTGCATAGGCGGCGCGGTGATGTGAAGGCCTAATGCCTTCAGCCTGTCGGGGTCCGGAGCGCACGCTATGGCGCTGTGCCGCTGACCCCGCGAGTGGGGGGTGGGGCATTAGCCCCCAGTCCGGGCCCGGCTCTGGGGCTGGGGAGCAGGGCCCCCGAGCGTTCATGCCCGGGGGATGCGCTCCCGGGCCCCGGGGAGCGGCGGCACTGCCCCCGGGGCCCCAGGGTGGGGGGGGCCCCACCGGGGGGATTCATCCGACCCTGAATCAACTCTTTTACTAGAAAATGTCTGTATCCTAATAAAAGTAAAGGTGGCTCTTTGAAAAAAACGGGGCTTGCCAAAGTGAAAAACACTTTTTAAAAATTTATACGGATAAGAAAAGGTGGGTTTTGCCCCAATAAAACCCCTGCAGTTCGCTGGGTCTGAAGGCTCACCGGTGCTCAAAGTACCCACCCCCGGGTGTTAAGACTGTTTTTCCATTAATCGCCTTCATGGACCGGTGGGGTTGTAGGCCCCCGTGTGCCCAATTTTAGAAAAATCGGGCTCCGGGGAGCGGTCAAAGAGTTCCGAAATTTAAATGGCAAGGTACCAGTTTTTCCCGGGTAAATTTTTGATGCCACATAGTCTATGGGGGCCCCGCCCTCTTTTTATGAAAAAAAAATTAATTTTTGGGCCGAATAGCAGAGTTTCTGGCACCAAAATCGGATAAAACTTGCTCCAGTGGGAGCTAGTGCCAGGCAGCAGTTCAATCAGACAGTCGTAGGGATGGTGAGGTGGAAGGGTCTCAGCTTGCTTCTCAAGAATACTTCAAAAAACCTGATATTCACGGGAAAAACTGGACAGGCGCCCATGGAGAAGTGTAGGGCACTGGTGGGGTGCTGAAAGACACCAAGCGGCGTCTTGATCCCAGCAAGTGACTTCACCCATCTTCCAATTTAGCATGGCACTGCAGCCACGGAAGTCCCAGAAGAATTGCTGAGGAAGAAAAGGGGTAGCACACAGAAAACAATTTCCTCCTTGTAGATCGCTCCAACATGAAGAGACACGGGTTTCGTATGAAAATGAATGGAGTCACTCTGGAGTTCCCCACTGACGGAGGATATCACTAGAGGTTTATCCAGACGTAGCACTAGAAGACGATGCTTAGTCACCAGGGAGACATTAATAAAGTTCCTGGAGTCCAGGAATGCAGGAGCCTGAAAAGAGAGTCCCGAACTGGTCGAGACCTGGACCGTCATCGTCAGACCCCCCCCCCCCCCCCCCTGGAGTGGGGCATTAACACCTAGAGACACCTTTCCTATATAACCTAGGTGCGTACGTTTCTCCCTATGCGAACAGTCTTGGCGGTAGTGTTCAGGACTGGCGCAGTAGAGACACAGATTTCTCTGAGTTGGGTGGGGGATGCTGGGTCAATGGGTCAATGGGCTCAATCCACTTGCATAGGTTCCACACTGACAGTCTGTGGGGGAAGCAGTGGAGGCCTCTGCAAAACTGGAAACAAGTAGGGGAAACCGACGTGACCCAAGGTTTGTGGTTTTGGACAGAGCTCCTGCGTGTTTTTAGAGAAACGCACTCATGCGGGGGGCGAGGTGAATAGATCACTCAAAGAAGAGGAGCGTATTTTACCTGTGGAAAAGTGCGCAAAGGGCTGCATTTTTCAAGACAAATTTCCCAGGCGGGGGCGGAATTTTTAGGCCCCGTCCTGCAATCCCCCCTTTAGGAGGTTCAGCAAAGGGGTTCGCCGAAGAGGCACGGGCTGGGTTTCCCCAAAAGCGCAAACCGCTGAAAATGGGAGAGGTTTACCATACGGGCTCCCTGTCCCAAAAGGGGGGTAGCCCAGGGGCCCGGGGCAACCACAAAAACCACGTCACGGGGGGGGGGCCGCGAACTCCGTCCGGGTCGCAGGACACCGTGGTCCCCTCCGACGGCCACCGCTGCCCCCATTTCGGGCAGCGGGCACGCTCACCCTGCCGGCCGGGTCCCTCAAATTTACCCGGGCCCCCCCCGCGGGGGCCTTCCCCCCCCGTCTCCCCCCCCCTGCCGCGCTTCCCTCCCTTTGCTCCTTAGGGCGTGCCGCGCCGGGGGTTTTTTTTAAATTTAAAGGGGCCAACCACCGGGAATTGGGTATTGCCCCGCTGCCCTTATTTAATCTTGTGCCAAAACCTTTAGTCCCCCTTTTCCCCTATAAAAAAGGGCCCCTTTGAGTTTTGGGTTTTTTAAACTGTTTTAACCGACCGTCCAGTTTTCCGTCTCTCACCCACCCCCTTTGCCGCCTTTTTTTGCCCAACTCCCTTTTGTCCCCGAAAGTCTACGTTTTGTACCCCCTTTAACCCTTGGCGCCACTGAAAAGAAAGCACGCCAGTAAAGGAAAATGGAAAGTTTCCCGCCACAGCAAGCCCCCCCGTTTTGGGGGGGGGCTCTGTTTAAAACCGGGGGGTTTTACTTAGATTCCGCCCCGGGTTTGTGGCTTACGCCATTGCTTGGGGTTTGGTCTAGTGGATCCACTAATTTCTGACCTACAGAAAAGATCTCCGTGGTTTACCCCCAAGACGCCTCTGCCCGCCCGAAAACTAAACCTCCCCACCATCGGGCTCAGCATTTGAAACGGGATCGCTCACACGCCCAGCAATCACCCCAATTTTTCCCCGGGCCATAAAGCACATTTTCCCTGGCCCCCTCAGCAGCAGCAACCCGCTCCCGGGGCTCCCTCCGCATCGTCGGTTCCTGCCCCGCCCCGCGGGTCCTAGGTCCATTGTCTATGCCGCCCAATTTTGATGGGGCCCTCCAAGGCTTTGCAGGGTTTTTTTCACTCAATGCTCCCCCATATCGAGAAAATTCCCCCAAAAAAAATTTCCCCAACCCAAAAAAGGTCAAAGGTGGCGTTCGTGCCCCAGTTTTTCTTTCGGGAAAAAAGCCCTGGCCGGGGCTCCCCCCTTGGGGGAACGGGGATGACCCGATCACCCCAACCTTGCAAAATTTCCCCTACCGATTTCCCGGGAGTGTTTTCGGGGGGAACCTTCTGGGGGCATTTCCCCCGGGAACCCCCGACTTGCAAAAAAACCTGCCCCAAAGGGGGACTCATCGTGGGCCCGATTATGCATACTTTTTCCGCATTTGGTTCTGAACAACGTGGATGAAGCATTTTTTGACGGCCCCCCCTCAAGAAGGGCCCCCCCCAACAAAATAAAAGGATCCCCCTGTCCGCCCCCGGGGGGAACCCCCCTTTTCCCCTTGAGTGCCCTTTAAACCCCCCGGGCCCCACTGGGGATGGACATCCTTTTCCCGGGGAACGCCAGGAAGAGCCCGGCAAGAACGAGAGCGACCAGCCCCCCTTTCCTTTTTTCTCCCCGCCCTAGTCCAGAAATTCCCAAAAGGCGCCACAGTTGCCCCTCGGGCCTGCTCCGGTGGGGGGCCAGGGAAAATTGATAGAGCCCACCTTTCTGCACCGGAGTTTAACCCGAAGACGAGGAGAACCTTTTTTTACGGGGAAGTTCAAACCATTTCCCAAAACTTCCCCCATGCCCTCGGGCCCGGGGGGAAACAGGCGACCTTTGGGTACGGGGAAAGAGGCTTTCCTAGGTGAGAGAAAGGGCCTTTTTCTTTTCCTAAACAATGCCCGTGATCGTCGGAAATGGTTCGGGTTTCCCCAATTTATCCCGTTGTTTGGCTTTCCGGGATCTGGGTCGGCTGGAAATTTTTTGGGACGCGCCCTTGGGCCCCCGCAAAACCTTTCCCCGTAAATCCGCCTGGAGAAGCCCCTATCATATCCTCTGTCATGGAGGATTCCCCGGGTTTCCCAAATTTTTTGGGTTTTCCCATTTACCCTTTTTTTTTTCTTAAAAGTAGGGGTCCGCACAAAAGAGACTTGCGTTTTACGTAAAAACCCCCCCCCGCTTCCTCGTCCATTACCGGGGGTCCCCAGGGCCCCTTCCCCGCGCCATGCTCCCTTTGTTTCAACGGAAGAGGGGCCCAAAGTCTTGATTTGGGGGGCCCCGGAGTGTTAGTTTCGCTTTTTGGGGTGGAAACCTTCCCCGGGTTCCCTTACCTTTTCCCCCAGTCCCGTCCAAGCCTCTGGCGGGTTCCTCCGGCTCTGTATCAAGCTTTTCCCAGACGTCTTCTCCGAGAAGTAAGCTGGCTTTTCCCCCCCAAGGCCCATATGACTGCCCCTATTGATCTTTCTCCCCAGGAACGTCTCCCCCGGGGCGGGGTTTTTCCCCCCTTTTTCGGAAACCTGGGGCCCTTTGGCCCATGTTTACCTATATAAAGGGGGAATCTCCAAAAGGGGTTTTATACAAGTCATCCTTCCAGCGGGGGCCCGGGGTTTTTTTTGTGGCTAAAAAGGGAAAAGGAAAACCCTCTCCTTGCATAGAATATCGGGGGGGCTCAAAAAGGGATAAAAGGAAAGAACCGCTATCCCCCTTGCCCCTGATCACGGAGCTTTTTGACCGGTTTTCGGGGTGCCAAGTTATTTTACTAAGTTGGTTTCTGGGGGGGGACTTTAACCAAATTTGGATACGTGAGGGTGAAAAAGGGAAGACCGCCTTCAACATTTGCGGGGGGCCAACTTTGAGTACCTGGTAATCCCCTTTGGGGATTTCGGGCAATGCCCCACCCGTCTTTCCAAAAATTTTTGTCATACATTTTCCGGGACTTACCTGAAACACGGCTTGATCGCAAACCTGGATGATTTTTCTGGGTTCTTTCCCCCCTTTGAGTCCCTAAAATTAAAGAACGAAAGTCCTCAGAGGGTTAAGGGGCCCCAACCACCTCTATGCCAAGCCGAGAAGTGCCCCATTTTCCAAACCCAGAACCCTTTCCTTTCCTTGGGCACAAAAAATTTCCCAAACGGGGCCTGCAGATGGCCCCGCTAATTTTGTCTCCCCCCAAATAGGGGCAACTTCCTGGGGGTCCCCGACTTACAGAGATTCCGGGGTTTGGGCCCAACTTTACAGGCAATTTTTTTTCCACTTTTTCTCCTCGTGGTATCTCCCATAGGGGCTTTTAACCCAAAGAAAACCCCAAACCCCCAAAAAACCCCTTCCCGGGAACCGGCGTCAGGGGAAAAGCCTTAAACCAATTTAAAAGGTCTCCTTCGCCTTTTGTGCCTGTGCTCTCCCCCCCCAGAAAAAGGAGAAACCGTTTTTTTCCCCGAGGTGATGCCTCTGGGTTGGGGGGCCGGGGCTGTACTCTCCCAAAAAGGGGGCCCAAAAGGGAAAGGGCCCCTCACTTCCCTTTTTTTTTTCTAAAAGTTTTTCCTCTGCAAAAAGGAATTACTCTATTGGGGGGCCCCGGGAGTTACTGGCATCAAGCTGGCCCTGGGGGAAGGGGGCCGGTATCTCTTGAAGGGGGTTTAATCCCCCCAGCCCCGGGCATCTTTTTCCCGACCAAAAAAAACCTGTTTTACTCCAAAAAAGCTCAACGTTTTTAAATCCACGCCAGGCTCGGTGGTCCCCCCCTTCTCCCGTTTTAATTTTTCTAATTCTTTTTCCCCGGCCCTGGGGAAAACAAAATTTTGTAAGGCCAAATGCCCTCCCCCCTGTTAGGATGTAAACTGGGGACAAACCCCAAAATCCCCCGGCTTTTTTCCCTTTCCCTGAAGGGCCCTCATCTCTGCCGCGCCCAGACCTACAACGAAATTCCTCCCAGCAAAAACATATGTTTCCCCGGCTCTTGGGAAGAAGTTTACTGTCGGGGGGTTTTTGCCCCTTAGGCTGGGCAACCAGGGGTCCCAGAGGTCTAGCTCCCTCATCTTTGATTTTACTGGGGGGCCAGGGTCTAGTCCAGGTTTGTTCTAAAAAATTCGGGGAAAGCCCTGCGCTCCTGTCCCCGGGAACAAGTCCCCCGTTCAAGCCGGAGGCCCTGCTCCTTCCATACCAATCCCCACTGTCCTGGCCCCAATGGGGCCCATAGACTTTTTTTCCCACGGATCTCCCCCCTTTCCCCGGGGGAAACACCGTGATCTGGGGGGTTTAAATTGCCCCGGGTTTTTCCCAAAAAATGTCTCATTTTAAAATTTCCTCTCCCCGGGTCTACCCTCACCCCCTCCCGGGGCCAAGGTCTTTTTTTTTCAAAATTTTTTTCCGGCAAAGGGGTTTAACCCCGGCACATAGTGCCCGGAACGGGTGTCCAATTTGTCTCTATTTTTCGGGCGCCCCCCAACGTAACCAGCTACAAGTAAAAAAGGGGATTTTTTTCTTCAGCCAAATAACCCCCCACCCTAAGGGGCAATTGGAGAGATTTAAAAACCAGACACTAGGCTGCAAACCCCCCCACTTTGTCTCGCGCGCCAGGTGTTTGGTGAATTTTTTTTCCCGGCTGGGGTTTTCCCTGAAACCCCTTGGCCCTTGGTTTTGCCGGGCTTTCTCCTTTTTTTCATTGTTTTCAGGGGGAAAATCCCCGCCCACCCCTCACCCTTTCTTTCCCCCTCAAGGTCCCTCCCGGGGAGGACCCGGGGTCCAGGACCTGAAAAGCTTTTCAGGAAGAAAAACGCCCCAAATATCTACTCCGGGGTTTCCCCGCTCTTTAAAGGGCCCAAAGCGGGAAAAAAAATCAAAAAGACCCCTGCCATCTTCTCTCCGGGTTGAAAAGGTTTGGGGGTTGTTGGCTAAATATCCCCTTTTAAAGGTTCCCAGCTATAAGCTTGGTCCCCGGTTTCCTGGGTTTTTTGAGGTGTTTTAAAGCGCAAAAAAAACCCAGTGGCTTTTTTAAGCTCCGCCTTCCTCCCACTATGCGCCCAAAATCCTTCCATGCCTTTTTTTAAAAACCCGGTTTTCACCCTAAATCGCTTCTCTGGGTAGTTGCCCTCCCATTTCCGAGGCTGATGCCACCAATATTTTTAAAGGGAAAGGAAATTCGGGATATAAAGGGATGGTCAGGGGAAAAGGTTTTTTTTTTCCCCCATTGACTGGAAGGGGTTCGGACCCAAAAGGGGGAGGTCCTGGGGACCCAGGGGACAAAAAATTGGACCGTAATATTATTCAAAAATTTCCCTTTCCCAGGCCAAAAGGGGGGACCCAAAAGGGGGGGGGGGGGAAAAATGTAAATTGGGGACCTCGAACCCCCCCCCAGGTCACAGGCACCCCCCCTTGGGTCCCCCACGACCCGGCAAGCGCCTGCATTTTTGGGGCCCAAGCGGGCACCCCCCCCCTCACCCCCGGGCCCCGGGGCCCCTGCCCTACCCCCCGGGCCCGGCCCCCTGCAGCAGCTCCAGTCCCCCAACACGAGGGGCCGAAAAAAATTTTAAATTGGGTATTGGGGTCCCCCATTCCCTTTTTTTAAGCTTGGCTCTTGCTGACCCTTGGGGCCGGGAAACCTTTTATTCCCCTTTGGGCCATAGAAAAGCGTTTTCCTTGGGTCTTGTCTGAAAAAACCGTTTTTTGAACCGTTCCAGCTTCTGTCCCCCCGACCACAACCTCTGCCGCCTGCCCCTAAAACCTATTGTTTGTCCCCAAAAAAAGGGTCAAAGCGTTTCCCTGTACCCGCAAAACCCTTTGGGTTTTTGGGGCCACTGCAACAAGTCACACCAGGGAAGCGCCCTTTGGGTATTTTTCCCGCCACAGCAAGTCCATCCCGCTTTGCGGCGGGCTCTGGTGAAAACCGGGTGCTATTTAGATTCCAATGAAGGAGATCGTTATTCTCTGAAACGCGTAGGTCTTGTATGCCTGCTTGGCTTTCGTTAGCTACAGCCTTAGTGACGTCACTCTAGTCTTTTAAACCCGTATGTGTGGATCCCGCACGCTGCCGGCCGGAGGTATTAGCGGTGAACACACCACATGTTTGTATGTTTTTATATATTATTTCTGACAAATCCACCAACTGAAGATTGAAGTGGACAGAAACCTGGATTAGTGCGAGGTTCCCCTGGATATGGTGAGCATCCAGTGAGAATCCCGGGGAAGTGGTTGCACTATTACAGGTGTTTTTTACACTGTTTTATACTATTTGCATGGGGGTCGCATATTTTGGAATTTGATTATTTGGGGACTGCTTGTGATTAAGTTGGCACCTTATACAGCGAACAGAGCGCGATCGTCTTTTTTATATATATACGCTATTTAGATTCCACTCCTGGTGTGGCTTACGCCATCGCTTGCGGTGGTCTAGCGGATCCACTACCTCTGACCGTGACAGCCACCTTGGACCTTTCGGTAGGGAACTGGCTTCCCATCAGTTCCACATGCAGGGAGCACTGGGTGATAAAACCCCTGCAAGCCTTGGGATCTCCGTTGAAATTTGTTGGGGCCCTAAAAAGGAGTAGCCTTGGGCCGGCGGGAAAAAAGGGGAAAAAAGATGCATAGGAAGGGCCCTGAAAAGGGTGGCTGTTGCAGCCGGGGTTTAGCAGAAAAAGCCCAAAATCATGCCATAGGTTTGGGTAGTTCTTTCGCTTGTTTTCAATCTGTTGTTTCTGCTGGGCCAAAAATTTCTGGGGAGGGGCAGCGGGTTTCTTGGCAGAGGCACCTTTTGGGGGACCAGGGCGGATCCCTTCTGTAAAGACCAGGGTGTGGGTCCACTGGACCCCCACAAGTGATGGTAAAAAACCCCTTTCCAGGGAGGGAGAGTCTAAATGGTCCCGGTTTTTCACCAAAAGCCCCGTTAAAACGGGTTGGGGGGCTTGCTGCGGCCCGGGTTCCCAAAGAGGCCCGGGGTTTTAGGGGTTCAAAAATTTTTCAAGCAAACCCCGTTTTGTCTGGGATAGGCAGGGAAAGGGTTTGGGCAGGCGGCAAAAGGGTTTCTTGGTTTTGAGGGGGCGGAGGCAAATGGTTTCGGTACAGGGGAAAAAAACAAAAAAGGCTTTGGGAACACTTTCCCCGTAGGCACAAGGCCCCTAAAGGTTTGGGGGGGGAAGAAAGGGGGGTGGGCCCCGGAAAATATAGGGTCAGCCCCCGTTTAAAAACCAATTAAAAGGAATAGGGGCGTGTGAAACCGGCCGCAAAAGGAGAAGAGCAGGAGCGGGGGTTAGGTTTAATTTTCCCCGTCTTTAATACAAGTGAGCCTGTTGCCCGGCAAGCAGGAAAAGCGGGGACAACCCCGTTTCCCTTTGGGAGGGGCTGGGGGGGGAGGGGGGGACCCGGGGGTGCGCCCGCCGTTCCCAAATTTTGGAGCAGTGTAACCCGCCCTTTTTGAGCCAAGGCTATAAGATTCTGGGCTAAAATAAAGGCTTTTTCCCTCTCTAGAAAAAACAAAGGGCCACTATTAAATTCTTTGCCCAAATTTGGGATTCCTTTAAGAAAAGGCACTCTTTATTGGAATTTGGCAGGCAAATTTCTGCAACTTTCCGATGCCTGGATAGGGGCCCAAAAAGGGGACTAAGATTCTTAGTTTGGCGTGGGAACCTTTTTAATCCGGGGTTTGGGGAGGGGCTTTTTATTCTTTCTCATTTGAATATAAACCCAAATTGCTACTTCTCTGGCACTCCGCCACCTCCCCCTGCACCCATTGCTATACAAAAGGGTACAAGACACGGCTGCCCTTCATCCCTGTTCCTTTTCAACCTCTCAATTGACCCTTTGTTATGGCACTTGAAGACGATCACCCCGGTTTTTGGGGGGATACAGAAAAAGAAATAGAAACTTCAAAATTATGCATTTGCGATGATGTTTGCTTTTTATTTCTCCCCTCAGAGATTTATAAGGTCATCCAGGGACATTTCACACCCTATAGTTTCCCCGTCGGGGGTTTTTAGGAAAAAACAAGGGCCAAAACAAAAAAGGCCCTTTTATTGAAAAAGGTCCTTTGATCCCGAGCTGGTCAGCAATCTTCCCATTCAGGTGGAAGTAGGATTCTTTAAGTTATCTGTGTGTTCAAATTCCCAAATATTGTAATGTGATATCTAAACATAATTTTTAACCCCCCTTTAATAGCAAACAAAGGCGCTTTCTTTTTATTTGGGGGAAGTTGCTTTACACCATTTTTTCAAGCACTATACTTTAAAAATTTTTCCCAATTTTAATTTAGCCTAAAAATTAAAAATTTTGGATGCCATGTTCCGGAAATCTATATGGAATGGATGTAGACCAAGAACCGGCCTGATCATCCACAGCCAGCGCCAATCACATGGGGGAATTAATGTAACCATGGCAAACGTGGACAAACAGGAAACATTCTTCACTTAACCCCCAATCATTCTTTTTTCCGACATTTGTAATAAAACCCGATTTCAAGAGGCTAGCACACAAATTTAAAAGATGACATTTGATGGAAGTTCAAAATATTGCCTTGCTCATGGACTTAGAGAGAAAAAGACCCTTGACCTTTAATAAAGCCAGGCTTAACTGCGGACCCCTTTTTTTTTATACAGGGTTCAGCTAAATCTTGAGAAACTGGAGAAAGGACTGGGATGACCCGTTTCTTTGCATCATGAGTGATTAACAAAGCTCCAAATGCTTAATCACACACTTCTACCACTTATTGCAATCTCCCATAGACTACACTATTAGAAAGTCTGGTCTCAGCTCCTGGTCAAGAGAACTTGATTCAGTTACCACTGATGAAATTATTGCATCAATGACGCAGGCAACGAAGTAGCTCACATCGATGACATACTGGGAAATGTCCTTTAATATAGCATATTTGTCCTATACATCACCAAAAAGGGGGTTCGTGATGGGTCACTCCAAGGACCAGGCCTACCTGAAGCGTGGAAGTCCTCATGCTGATTTATTCCACTACCTCTGGTCATGCCCGCAAATCCAACAACTCTGGTCTGCAGTTCGCAACTTTGTGATCAAACCTACTCCCTCCATGCCCAAATGATGCGCCCTAGGGCATTTTTGGCATCATCTACACAGATTATATCCATACACCTCCAAGAAACTCTGGTTCTATATCTCAGCGGCTGCCGGAACACTCATCCCTCTGTTAGTGTATACTTACCTTGCCGCACTACTGCTTCTGTGCGCCCCTCTGCCGACCGATGCGCTCGTCCCTGTTCCCTAGGCCGTGCACGCAGACTATCTCAGATTTAAAGGGTCAGCGCGGCGGAAATTGGTTGATTGCCGGCCGCTGACCCTATATAATGGTGACACCTCCAGCACTTCCCCGCCGGGTCTTTAGTGCCATATGCCTTTAGAGAGAGCGTTTCTTGAAGTGTCTTTCTGTCTTGCTGTGTACCAACCCTTTGCTGCATTTCTTGACTACGAATCTTCGCCGCTTGCCCTGACCTGCCTGTCCGTCCCCAACTACGAGTTTTGTGTCATGATTTGGTACCTCGCTGCACCACGGCCGCCATCATAAGCTAGTCGTGCCAGGGGTAGCGACCTGGTAAGACTCCCGCTGCAGCAAGTCCATCCTGCCTTGCGGCAGGCTCTGGTGAATGCCGGGGCCTATTTAGACTCCGCTCACTGGTGTGGCCATTACCACCGCTTGCGGTGGTCCAGAGGATCCACTACTCCTGCTGTTACAGTGAGATCTGGCCATGGATCCCACCATGGTGCCTTTGCCAAGTGTTGCGGATCTCAATACTATTGTTGCGCAGAAGTCTCAGCAAATTGTACAACAGGCGCAACAATGGACCCAGCTGACCACCATGATGCAGCAGCTCCTCGCTTCCCAGCCGTGGTCCCATCTATGCCTACTCTTTCATCGGCGCCTGTGGGCCCAAGCTCCGGCTCTTGTTACCTTCCAAGGTCGACGGGGACCCGAAGCTCTGCAGGAGCTTTATCACACAGTGCTCCATGCACGTGGAGCTGATGGCTGACCAGTTCCCAACCGAATGATCTAAGGTCGCGTTCGTGGTTAGTCTTCTGTCCAGGAAGGCCCTGGCGTGGGCCACACCTTCTGGGATAGGAGTGACCCTGTGACGGCTAACCTGCAGGCTTTCCAGAAGGAATTCTGGAGCGTGTTTGAGGAACCTGCATGTGCGTCATCTGCCGAAACAGCACTCCTGAATCTTCGCCAGGGGGATTCCTCAGTCAGAGACTGCACAGTCCAATTCCGTACAGTGGCTCCTGTTTTCCAGAGGCCTCCTCTGCCTCTTCCACAGCCATCCAGTGAGGAGTCCATGCAAGTGGACAGAGCCCACCTGTCTGAACAAGAGCGGTCTTGTCTCCGAGAATTTGTGCCTCTACTGTGCCAGCCCAGAACATTTCTGTAGAGACTGTCCGCACCATTTCCAGCATTCGGGAAACACCCGCCCTAGGATACGTGGGAGAGGCGTCCCTGGGTGTGAATTCCTCCTCTCCACGGCTGACGATGCCCGTACGGGTCTCAACTGATTCTGGATCTTCGTTTCAGGTTCCTGCTTTCATGGACTCTGGATCTGCCGGGAAATTCATCCATTCCTCCCTGGTGTCTCAGTAACGCCTCCCGGTGGTTCGCCTAGAGCTACCGCTGGTAATCTCTTCGGTCAGTGGGGATCTCCTGAGCGATCCCATTCAGTACATTACCGAACCATTGTCTCTTCATGTGGGGACTCTGCACAAAGAGAAGATCCAGTTTTACGTGCTGCCTCGTTCTTCCTAGGGCAATTCTGTTGGGGCTCCCGTGGCTGCAATGCCATGCCCCAACGCTCGATTGGAAGACAGGCAAAGTCACTTGATGGGGTCCAGACTGGGGTCAGAACCTCTGTCTGGTAGCACCTTACCCAGTGCGCCCCACTTCTCCGCAGACACCTCCCAAGCCTCTGCCAGGTCTGCCAGTAGAATACCAGGACTTTGCGGATGTGTTTTTTTAGTAGAAGCAGGCTGAGTCCCTTCCACCCCATCATCCCTACAACTGCCCTATTGACTTTCTGCCTGGGACTAGTTCTCCCTTGGGCAGGGTTTATCCTTTGTCCGGGCCTGAGACTCAGGTCATGTCGGCCTACATTCAGGAGAATTTACAGAAGGGCTTTATACACAAGTCCTCCTCTTCTGCTGGAGCCGGGTTTGTTTTTGTGCAGAAAAAGGATGGTTCTCTACGCCCATGCATTGACTACCGAGTCCTAAACAAGATTACTGTGAAGAACCGCTATCCAGGTATTGAGACATCTGCGCAGCAACAACCTGTATGCCAAGTTGGAGAAACCAGTCTGCCATTCCTCGGGTATATTGTTTCTGACAAGAGCCTGAAAATGGATCCTACAAAACACCAGTGACTGTCTGTCCGCTGTCTCTGACATCATGTCCTCTCTCCAACTGAAACTAAACCTCACTAACACTGAACTTCTTGTCTTTCCGCCATCTACTAACCAACCCCCCCCTGCTATTTCTGTTTCTGTATGTGGTACCACCATTTCTCCTAGGCAGCAGGCCCGCTGTCTAGGGGTTTTATTTGATTCTGATCTGACCTTCTCCCCATATATCCAATCCCTTGCCCGCTCCTGTCACCTGCACCTCAAGAATATCTCCAAAATCCGTCCATTTCTCACTGTGGAAACGACTCAAACTCTCATTACTGCTCTTATTCTTTCTCATCTTGACTACTGCAACTCCTTGCTTATCGGTCTCCCTCTCTGCAAACTCTCCCCTCTCCAATCTGTCCAGAATGCAGCAGCCAGGCTTGTCTTTCTCTCCAGCCGCTATACTGATGCCTCTACCCTGTGTCAGTCACTGCACTGGTTGCCCATCCAGTACAGGATACAGTATAAACTCAGCACTCTCACCCACTCTCTCCACAGCGCTGCTCCTCCTAAAATCTCCTCCCTAGTCTCTGTCTACCACCCTACCCGTGCTTCCCTCTGCTGATGATATCAGACTACATTCCTCAATCATCTGAACCTCCCATGCCCGCCTACAAGATTTCACACGTGCGGCACCAATTCTCTGGAATATGCTACCGCGGGCGATCAGGCACATTCACAACCCTCACAGTTTTAAGAGGGCCCTGAAATACATCTTCTCGGTCTGGCCCACCAAGATCCCTAACTGCTATCACACACATCTGTCATTCCCTGCACTTGGGCACTCACAGTCACTTATCTGTATATAGATGTACAGTCTGGGTGGCAGGTTCATCCATTTTTCATGTAAACCACCCCCTATTTATGAAACATGGCCGGCCCATTGTAAACTTGGCACTTCTTACTGTATGTTTCACCCATACACCCTAATAGATTGTAAGCTCTCACGAGCAGGGCCCTCACACCTTGTGTCTCATTTGTAAGTACTTTTAATGTGTAATGACTGTATGTTTACCCTTGAATTTGTAAAGTGCTGCGGAATATGTTGGCGCTATAGAAATAAAGATTATTATTATTATTATTATCATCCCGCTAAGTTGTCAGCTGTCTTGCAGTGGCTGTGACCAGACGCCTTCAGGCTATACAATTCTACCTGGGATTCGCCAACTACTATCGGCAGTTCATTCCCCATTTTTCTACACTGGTGGCTCCAATTGTGGCCCTTACTAGAAAGAATGCTAATCCGAAATGTTGGCCCCAGATAGCTGCAAGACTGTTCTCCGAGTTAAAAGCAGACTTCTCTTCTGCCCTCATCTTGTTTCGCCGAGACCCCGAGAAGCCTTTTTCTTTAGAGGTGAATGCCTCTTCCATTGGGGTGTGGGAGGTCGTCACAGAATAAGAGCCGAAGGGCAAGACTCTCACTTGTGGGTTATTTTCCAAGACATTCTCACCGGCGGAAAGGAACTACGCCATCGGGGATCGGGAGTTGCTTGCCATCAAGTTGGCCCTGAAAGAATGGCGTCAACTCCTGGAGAGATAATCTCCAAAAAATTGGGAATCTCGCAAGAGAACAAAGAGTGACTTTTGATCACTATATTTACTAGTTTGCCATAGGCAAACTTAAACTCTATCAGTTCTCTATCTATTAAACACTAAAACGTAACTTTTATTATATCTAACTCTTAAGCTCTATACACACTATTTAAAAACCTGATCTCTATCCTCATTTAACCCTTTTTGCTTCTGAAAGAGGGAATAACTCCCTTTCTATCATCAAGTCTGGTGGAACCCCACCTATTAACAGGAGAGCCTTATATCTATAGCAAAGTACTAGCTTCAGTAAGGGATCCCAAGCCAACTACTTGGGCAGTCGTTCCTAATCTCATAGACACAGAACAAATAAGGCCCCCTTGTGACACCATCTGCAGCAGGTGACACTTGTAGACAGAGGTGAGAGATCACAATTTAAAACGTCATGCCTGACCTCGCCGACATGTTTTGCCAGCTAACCTGGCTTTATCAAGGCTTAGAGGTCCGATCACATGTGTTTAATAGATAGAGAACTGATAGAGTTTAAGTTTGCCTATGGCAAAATAGTAAATATAATAACTCCTGGAGAGAGCTCGTCATCCAATTGATGTATACATAGACCACAAGAACCTCCAGTATCTCCAGACGGATCAGCGTCTCAATCCACGCCAAGCTCGGTGGGCTCTTTTCTTCTTTCGGTTTGATTTCCAGATTCACTTAAGTCCAGCAGAAAGAAACATCAAGGCCGGTTGTCTCTCCCACGCTTCGGATGTAATCGGAGAAGAACCTGTCCCTCAGCATATCGTACCCCCAGAACATTTGGTCCACGCAGCCCCGGTGGACCTCCAACATGTTCCCCCGGGTAAGACATATGGGTTCCCGGCTCTTTGGAGGAAAATTCTATAATGGGGACATTGCTCTCTGGTGGCTGGGCACCCCGGATCCTGGAAATCGTATCAATTGATCTCTTGATTCTACTGGTGGCTAGATCTTGCCAAGGATACAAGAGAATTTGTGGAATCTTATACCATCTGTGCCCATGACAAGACACCTCGCCACATACCGTCTGGTTTGCTGCAACCCTTGCCGACTTCCAGTTATCCATGGTCTCACGTGGCAATGGACTTCATCACCGACCTTCCTCCCTCGTCCAGCAATAATGCGATTTGGATGGTCACGGATCAGTTTTCAAAGATGTTGCACTTTTTCCGTTACCATCTGCTCCCCATCTTGCCATTCTCTTCTTCTAGCACATTTTCCGTTTGCACAGGCTTCCACGGCACATCGTCTTGTACCGAGAGTTCCAGTTCGTTTCTAGGTTTTGGCGAGCACTCTGCTCCCGATTACAGGTGAAATTGGACTTTTCCTTGGCATATCACCCACAGTCAAATGGTCAGGTAAAGAGAGTTAACCAGGTCCTGGGCAGTTATCTGTGCCATTTTTTGTCAGTCCGACAGGATGATTGGTCCAGTTTACTGCCTTGGGCAGAATTTTCTTACACCTCCCTGGACTCGGAGTCTACTGCCGCTTCTCCCTTCTATGGGGTCTATGGACAGCACCCCCGCCCAACACTCCCTCTGTCTTCATCTTCCGAGGTTCCTGACGTGGGTGCCCTGGTCCGAGATATGATGACCATTTGGGAGCAGACTCACCAGTCCCTATAGCGAGCAGCAGTCCGCAGGTGGACAAGAAGAAGATACCTGCCCCGACCTTTGCTCCTGGAGACAATGTGTGGTTATCTGCCAAGCACATCCAGCTTAAGATCCCCAGCTACAAACTAGGTCCACGGTTCCTAGGGCAGTTCGAGGTATTGGAGCTTATCAATCCGGTGGCCTATAAGCTCTGGCTTCCACCTACGATGCGGATCCCGAATTCTTTCCATGTCTCCCTGCTGAAACCTTGTGTGCTTAACCACTTCCCTCAGAAAGTCGCCTCCCCTTCTCCTGAAGCTGAGGCCTCCAACGTATTTGCGGTGAAGGAGATCCTGGCCATGAGGACTATCGGAGAGAGGCGACATTTTCTCATCGACTGGGAATAATTCAGGCCAGAGGAGCGATCTTGGGAGCCTGAGGATAATATCTGGGACCGTGACCTGGTGCTAAAGTTTCTCTGATCCAGGAAGAAGGGGAGGCCTAAGGGGGGTTACTGTTATGAGTGGCCCCGCAGGTCAGGCTGCAGGTACATTTGTGTCCCCACTGCCCCCTCTGTTCCAGGGACGAGTGGCGCACTCGTCCCTATGTTAGTGTATACTTACCCTGCTTCTGCACATCCCTCTGCCGGCCGGTGCATGCGTCCCCTCTCTCTAGGGTGCGTGCGCACCGGCTCTTTCAGATTTAAAGGGCCAGCATGGCGATAATTGGTTGATTGCCGGCCGCTGACCCTATATAATGGTGACACCTCCAGCACTTCCCCGCCGGATCTTTAGTGCCACGTGCCTTTAGAGAAAGCATTTCCTGAAGTGTGTTTCTGTCTTGCTGCGTACCAACCTTTCACTACATTTCTTGACTACAAATCTTCGCCGCTTGCCCTGACCTGCCTGCCCGTCCTCGACTACGAGTTTTGTGTCACGAAGCGGCACCTCGCTGCACTTCGGCCGCCATCGCAAGCTAGCCGTGCCAGGGATAGCTACCTGGTAGGACTTCTGCCGCAGCAAGTCCATTCTGCCTTGCGGCAGGCTCTGGTGAATACCGGGACCTACTTAGACTCCGCTCCCTGGCGTGGCTGTTACCACAACTTGCAGTGGTCCAGAGGATCCACTACTCCTGCCGTTACAGTATGTCTTGTCTGTGTTTTCCCATCACGCCCTGTCTATGTCTTCTCTTCCTAATCCTCTTTCCCCTTGTTGTCCCCTGTTTTGTTGCATTGTTTGGTGGGCTCTGCCTCTGCGATGACCCTCCGGGACCCTTGGGACATGTCGGTTGGCATGGGATGATCATACTCTTACTGTGTCACGGGCTTTGTCATGGAGAGACCCTGGGGCACAGCCAGAGTCCTGTTTTTCTGTTTTCCTGTTAGGATGGTTCCTCACTAGCTCGCATGCATCTTGATTGGATTCTTGAAACCCTCTCCAGATGAGCCGGATCGACCGTGTTGGTCCTTTGACAATTCTAACTAAGACGCATGCCTCTCATTCTTGTTCTATTTCTGGACTACAGTCCAGGAAGGTGGTTGAAGTTGGGATCCCGAGAACGAGCTCCATGGGTGGGGATATTGCATCTTTGGAGGATGTGTGTGGGTATTCCTAATGACACCACGACCCTCGGTGCGGATATGCACCCACGGAGAGACCCAGAGGCCTACTTCTGACCAGATCCTTAAAATACACATATACCATACATAAAGATGATAGCCCCTCTACAGCCTGGAGCAACTTGAAACATATCATGCGATCTTGTTGTGTTATTTTAACCTCTATGGGTACATGTTCTTCTATGCACTTCATAAAAAATATATGCTTGTTTTATTGTACAATTTCAATGGAACCTTGAGGGGACATTGTTAGTCCCTCAGCTTGTATGAAAATTCCCTTTGATTGAAAAATTCAATAAAAACATGATTGAAAAAAAAAAAATTAATCCATGGACGTCAACATCTTCCCAAAACAGGGTTTTGTTTATTCAATCCATGTGAGCATCATACAATTGCAATGTTTCAACCCAAGTGGGGTTGTGGCCTTTTTCAAGCAATACAATTCAAAGTGCATCAGTGGATCATATAAATACCCTTCAATGGGGGAGTCAACATAGGAGCTGAGTTATTCAGGATCAGCCAAAACACAGTTGTTCAAACACAATCATTATGAAAATGTGTGTGTGTGTGTGTGTGTGTGTGTGTGTGTGTGTGTGTGTGTGTGTGTGTGTGTGTGTGTGTCTGTGTGTGTGTCTGTGTGTGTGTCTGTGTGTCTCTGACATCTTTACATTCCTACTGCGGAAGCCGAACCGACTTCAATGTGCCGGCTTCTTACATTGCGCATGTCAGTAAGACACACACTTCCTCCGGCCCTATAAGTCACAACATATACCCCAATCCTATATAAAAAAACAATTATGTCCCAAAAAGATTTTTTTTTTTCCCTCTATGGTGCACGGCATTTTAAGGTAAGGGCATAATATCCCCATGTCAAACTACAACAAATACATGTAGTAAAGGGGGAAAAAAAGAGAAAAGGGGGGCATGAATGATTCAGTAAATGATGGTCCAAACCTGAATTTAGCTACAACTAACTATAAATAATTCCAGGCCACAGAAATGAAAGCCTTATTTGTGTCTAAAGACACTAGAATTCTGGTACCTACATTAGAATGGGCAGCTTGCAAATTCATAAATAATCGACAAAGGTTCTTGGCTGTATGTTTGCCATGCATGAACCTCGTCTGATCAGCATGAATAACAGAGAGGATGACCGAGTTGAGAAGTGTGGCGAGAACTTTCGCCAATATTTTAGCATCAGTTAGTAGCAGTGATATTGGCAAGTGCGCTACTGCAGTAGACAGTTCCCCTCTAATAAAAGCTTTAAACACATCCCATATCCTCAATGGTGAGGAGTTGGTGGTATTGACAGATACAAATTCTGACCATTTGGCATTGAAATATGAGTCAGGCGGGAGTAACATAAGCCAGAATAGGTTAAACCTTCATAGTTTAGGTTTCCCTAATGCTGGGGTGAAAATAGTATCTCTGGAGCCACTCAAAGGTTGAAGTGTCCTTTCTTTTCGTACATCCACTGTATTATGCCCTCCATCTCTTTGGATGGTACTACTACCATGTTTCCCTGAAAATAAGACATCCCCGAAAATAAGACCTACTGCAATTTTTTTTTCAAGGTTAGCCATATAAAACCTCCCCTGAAAATTAGACCTAGCAGAAGTCATTGCTGCAGTTCCCCTCACGCCATACACAGGTCTGTTCCTAAGGGCAGGCAGAGTGAAAGGTGGGGGAGGGGGGGTGCCGCGGGTGTTCCCAAGCCCTAAATATAGGCCACAGCTTACAGGCACATTCTTCTGGGGGGGAGACAGAGGACCATTCCCTGGAAATTGTGCTTTGGCTGTGGCTTGAAGACATCAGCCTCAGAGGCGGGACGACGGGTAGGCAGAGGTAGGCGATCGCCTAGTACCTCTGCCTATCCCTAAGGGGCGCAGGCAGGGCCCCGATCCTCGCCGGGCTCCAGGCCGCTGCCGTGGGCCTGAAGCACGGGTGGTCTCTTTGACCGCTTCTGCGGAGCAGAGAGCGAGCGCTCCCTGCTCCACAGAGAGTGTCGGACCCGCTCACCGGAGGATCGCTGGATCCTCCAGTAAGCCGCAGGGCCGACACAGCGGGGCCGCCGGGTCCTCACAGCGCTGAGGACCCGCCGCGGCCCCGTGCGGCTCAGCTGGCAGCGTCGCGATGTAGTTACGTCATCGCGACGCTGCCTCACCTCGGGCGCACAGCGCGTCACAGGCCGTGCGCCAGAGGAGCTGCCGGAGGAGCACGTGTCCGGAAAAGAAGAGGAGCGCGCGGCCGGGAAGCAGGTAAGTATAAATGTTATTATTCTTAAGTGCCTGACTGCCCCTATACGCCTGCCTGTGGCCCCCATACGCCTGCCTGTGGCCCCCTAAGCCTGCCTGTGGCCCCTACACGCCTGCCTGTGGCCCCTATACGCCTGCCTGTGGCCCCATACGCCTGCCTGTGGCCCCAAAACGCCTGCCTGTGGCCCCATACGCCTGCCTGTGGCCCCAAACGCCTGCCTGTGGCCCCAATAAACCCGGCCTGTGGCCCCCATACGCCTGCGTGTGGCCCCAATACGCCGGCCTGTGGCCCCAGACGCCGGCCTGTGGCCCCCATACGCCTGCCTGTGGCCCATTACGTCTGCCTGTGGCCCCATACGCCTGTCTGTGGCCCCATACGCCTGCCTGTGGCCCCCATACGCCTGCCTGTGGCCCCCATACGCCTGCCTGTGGCCCCATATGCCTGCCAGTGGCCCCATACGCCTGCCTGAGCCCCTATACGCCTGCCTGTGGCACCTACATGCCTGCCTGTGGCCCCATATGCCTGTCTGTGGCCCCATACGCCTGCCTGTGGCCCCATACGCCTGCCTGTGGCCCCCATACGCCTGCCTGTGGCCCCCATACACCTGCCTGTGGCCCCTATACGCCTGCCTGAGCCCCTATACGCCTGCCTGAGCCCCTATACGGCTGCTTGAGCCCCCATATGCCTGCCTGTGGCCCCTAGCTATATACCTGCCTGTGTGCCCCTATATACCTGCCTGGGCCCCTATAGCTATATAACCTGCCTGAGTGCTCCTATATACCTGCCTGAGTGCACCTATATCAATATACCTTCCTGAGAGTGACTCTATAGCTATATACCTGCCTGAGAGTGACCCTATGTCTATATACCTGCCTGAGAGTGACCCTATATCTATATACCTGCCTGAGAGTGACCATATATCTATATACCTGCCTGAGTGCCCCTATATTTATATACCTACCTGTCTAAGGGGACAATATACATATACCTGCCTGACTGAGAGGGCATATCTATATACCTGTCTAACTGAGGGGACTTATATACCTATAATTAAGGAGTTACTGGAAATGTGAGGATTCTAAGATATTTGTGTCCAAATCTGCAGGGACGAGTATTGGTCGGGAGAAATCAGCATGAAGGTGTGAACCGGATGGAGAAGAAAAGGGAACGTGAACAACGCTGATCAGAAAAGACGTCTCCTGTGAGTCACTAAATGTAACTGCAGTGTAATCATTTAAATGTCTGCAGAGCGTCTACATACAACTAGTTTCTGCCACTACATGGTCACTGTATGGCGGTGGTATATGTAATCAGAGCCTGTGTACAGCTGATAGTCACATGTGGGGGTTGGGTTCGGTCAGGGTCTGGCAGGATTATTTGATCCTTAAAGGGGTTGTCTCACTACAAAGAATAGCTTTCAAATTGTAGGGAACACAAAATAAAGACATTTTCCAAATATATTGCTTTGTTCCTCTGTTTTCCCTAAGAAGATACAAGTGAATTTATGACCTCCCTGTCTATTTCAGTTCCCTCAATACCCAACCTCTAAACAATTCTCCCCCTCCTGTTTGTTCAATCTGATAACAGTGAGTGATGTCATCACACAGGTCACAGCAGTGTCCTGTGCTGCTCAGCAGTAAAAAGCTTGATTTATGTAAAATAAACAGTACTGTAATTAGGGCTTTTGTTTTGGGGATCAGATAAGAAGTCCTGTTAGTAGTTTGAGAAGCTAATCTGATCTAATTAGCATCTGAAAGCACAGCACAGCATGGAGCTGTACAAGCACAGAGCTGTATGCAAATGAGTCAGTCTGAACCAGGAAGTATTTCATTCATGCATTGTCTGAAACTCTGAAGGGAGACAACTCCTTTAAGTAGTAATAGTTTTGGGTCTTGGTTTTGTAGGAGTGTGTTTTAGTAACAATGATGCGTCTGGTAGATTTGCTCCATGTATCGGTGGATTATTTGGTGACTGTTATTTAGGGGTATTACACTGTCATATCGAGGGGAGTGATTTTGAAAAAGCAAATTTGTTATTGTGTAGTGACTGCTGAGGAGATGGACAGGAGCTATGTGTAATGTGCATAAAATTAGTGACAGGACCTGGTGCAGGGATGAGAGGAATTAGTGTGTGGGGTGGGCATTTTTTGGGGAGTGAGCGCGCGGGGAGGGGGGGGACGCCATTGGCTGTACTTGCGTAGGGCACCAAAATGCCTTGTCCCAGCCCTGATCAGCCTTCATTGACCATTTAATAACCCCATATCGACATATGACATACTAGTACGTCAAAATATCAGCAAGGGGCTGTGTAGTGGGGTCGCTAATTGCGTCGCTAACTGCAGCTGACACCTGCCGGTAACACCTGCCGTACTGTTTAAGCCTTTAGACATTGAAACATGTCCGTGGCATCTAGATGACTGAGAAATGGTGCTGCACATTGGCCTTCAGACGATATGTGTTTTATATGCATCTTTCTGATGCGTCTTTCGGATCAGTTCAAAGAATTGACATGTCATTTCTTGATCTGTTTGACGCAGCTGAAGCCCTATTTAAAACTATAGGGTGCGTTTCTGTGGCACGGAAAAAGCATCCAAACACGCACCAGACTTTGGGTACGTCTTTGGATATGTTTGACGCAGCGCTTTTCAATCTGTTTTTCGGACTGAAAAATGCAGTGTGGACATACCCCTGCACTGTACACTATAGAAAATCAGCATCATCAGGAGGACTTCTCTAATCAAGTATATAATAGATGAATTCTCTCTACCAACAGGTGGCAGCATCATCCACACAGAGACTCTGTCTTTACTAATGATGCTGCTTCCTTCTCCCTGACAACTTATTAATGAGGAGAGTGGGTCCTGTAAGAGGTAAGGCGTACTGGGCCCTGTTATGTGGACACTACTACTGGGGGTTCTGTTAGGCTATGTTCACATGGCTTATTTCGGGGCGTATTTACGGACTTATTTACGCCCACAAATATGTCCCGAAATACGCCTAAAATAATGAACAATTAGATTAGCATTGATTCCAATGTAAAATACGCCTCGTCGTTCACACGAGGCATATTTTCGCGACGTATTTGCGGGCGTAAATAGGTCTGTAAATACAATCGTAAAATTAAGTCCCCTGTCAATTATTGAGGCGTATTTGCAACGTATTATCCCTTAGTAAAGAATGGGGGTTGTATTTACGACGCTAAATACGCGCCACACTTGTGACACGTATTTGACACGTATTTTGGGACGTATTTGCGGGCGTAAATACGTCCGTAAATATGCCCCGAAATAAGTCGTGTGAACATAGCCTTACTGTCTCTGTAGGGGGGTCCTATAACAAGCACCTGTCCTGTGACTCTCTCAATAGTGGGGTCCTATAACAAGCACATTTCCTGTGACTCTCTCAATAGTGGGGTCCTATAATAAGCACCTGTCCTGCTACTCACTCTGTAGGGCGGTCCTATGAGAAGCACCTGTCCTGTGACTCACTCTTAGGGGGTCCTGTGATAAGCACCTGTCCTGTGACTCACTCTGTAGGGGGGTCCTATGAGAAGCACCTGTCCTGTGACTCACTCTGTAGGGGGTCCTATAACAAGCACCTGTCCTGTGACTCACTCTGTAGGGGGGTCCTATGAGAACCACCTGTCCTGTGACTCACTCTGTAGGGGGTCCTATAACAAGCACCTGTCCTGTGACTCTCTCTGTAGGGGGATCCTATAGTAAGCACCTATCCTGTGACTCTGTCTATTGCGGAGTCCTATGACAAGCACCTGTCATGTGACTGTTTCTCTGGGGGGGGGGGGGGGTCCTATAACAAGCACCTGTCCTGTGACTCTCTTTGTAGGGGGGTTCTATGACAAGCACACTGTGAGGGTGCAGTGGATGTCATGGGGGGGGATCTATGGTTGTCATTGAGATCGGGGGCGGAGAGGATCTCTGCTTGTCACTATTATAGGGAAACTGTGGCAGATATTAAATCTGTAACACAAAAAAATCTGCACCCCGATTCCCAGAATGAACTGTGATGTGGATTCTCATTGAAAACAATTGAAAGAAGATCCTATGTGGTTTCCCTGTGGAAACCTTGTCAGAATCTGCATGAAAAGAAGCAATGTGTGAACATTCCCTTATGGGAACACCATACAGCTGTTGTATGGAGGGAGCTTACCTCAGCGCTGCTTCCCTCTTTCCTCTGTAGACACATTGAGGAGTTTTATCTATCACCTATGTTCCTGGTAAGAGGACAGCAGTGTTCAGCACACTGGCGCTGGTAGCCATGACACTTGCATGAACAGACCCTATGACTATAGCAGCATTTCTGTCAGTCTTTCAGTATTTTGGTCTTAAGAATACTGCATACCGCCCTATTCTAACCATCAAATAACGAGACACCCAGGACACCAGCAGGAGCAGAGCCTGAGCTCAGGGCAGTGGGCACAGTGATGATGTTATTACTGACACCGCTATGGCCGACACTTGGCAGGATGGTGAAGGTGCTGTGTGGAGACGCCTTCTTGTCACCCAACTATTTGGTACAGGTCACCGGTGACATTGGCATCACCTACTCTGGGGTCAGCACATTGGAGTAAAATGGTCAAAAGTGGAGCCGTTGCCCATGGCAACCAGTCAGAGTCCAGAATCTTCTAGAGGCCTTCATGAAAGTGAAACCAAAAACCTGACTGGTTGCTATAGTAACTGCTCCACTTTTCCTTTGTGGCAGCTTTGATGATTCTCCGCTTTTATCTGCATGTAAATGTCTAGTGCTGGGTTAAAGGTGTAATCAGGATAATATGGGGGGAGGGTCAAAGACATTTGATTGAAGCTCTCGTGTCATTATTGTGGCCCGGGCAGTTTTCCGCCATCCTCGCTTTATACTGTGATTACAGGACATTATAATGTATTATTTATGTTATGTGATAGATTTCTCTGCCATCCTGTGTTGTGTCACTGAGGGGATGTTGTGCCTTGTATTTCTAGGATAAAGGTGACAAGAAGCGCCTGGACTATGCGGAGACCTGGGTTACTAATACTGGGACTAATGGGTAAGGAAGTTTACAAAGAGTCATTTCTGGAAAAAGTGAAGATTTTTTAATAAAATATATAGCATGTAGGGTATATACAGGCAAGTGCTACACAGTAGCCAGGGCAGTGTCACTCACATTACATATGTATGAACCATGAATTCCCCATGATTACTATTAAAAAAGGTTTTCAAAAATATAAAAAATATATAAAAATTCATACCCCCTTCTCCTAGTTCTCATAAAAAAACAACAAAAAAGTAAAAAAATTGGTATCTCTGCCTCCATAAAAGTCTGAACTAATACAATATCATGTTATTTTGTCTCACACAATGAATGCCATAAATAAGAAAAAAATAAGTTGTGATTTTGTTGTTTTTTTCATCCCACCAACCACAAAAATTGAATAAAAAGTCATCAAAAAGTTGCATATATCTCAGCTGGTGATAAAAACTACATTTAAGCCCTCAAATATTGTCCGTCAGTAAAAATAAGTAAAAAAAAAAAAAGTTATTGGTCTCAAAAAATGGAAAGCAAATTAAAAAGCACAAATGTTTATTTATTTATTTTTAGTAGTAAAGCATAATAAAAAACTGTATAAATTTGCTATTGCCACAGTTGTACAGTGCATACCGACAGTGAAGATAACATGTAATTTATACCAAACCGTTAACACCCACAGAGATTTTACTTTGTCTTACTAATACATGAAATGGTGATTCAAATAATACCACTAGAACTACAACTTATCCTTCAAAAAGCAATGTCAATAAAAATATAAATAGCTTATATCTCTTGGATGATGGCAGGGCCGGCACCATGTTTTTGTGGGCCCTTGGGTGAAAGAGCCTCCTTTGTGGAGCAAATCGTGTGGCGACAGTAAAACAGCAGGTACAACAGAGACTATGACCAAGTGTCTGAATAATATCACAACACCATGACCAAATATCACCACCACATAGTGACTGAAAAATACCACCAGACCATCACAACATATCAACACCACATAGTGAGTGAATAATACCATCGCATCATGAACACATATCACCCTCACATAGTGACTGAACCACAGTAAACATCAAAGGCATATAGGAATTTTTTAAAAATGCATTACTGCTAAGGAAATATGAAAACCTGGGATTCTTAGTTCACAGTTTTGATCAAAAGTGTTTAAGCTCACCTCCCAATTGCATCAAGGGGATCCCAGCACAGGTGAAGTCCAAAACACTAAAACGTTACCTCCTTGAGCCCTGTTCAACCCAACACCTTAGGAAGTGAAAAACACACTATTGAATACCGCACTGTTAAAACCTATGGAATGGGCGGGGCAAAAACCCAAGAGCAGCCCAACTCAAACAGACTAAAAAAAAAACACGTTTGGCTATGCACATCCAAAAACCCATTTTTTGAAAAAATAGCATAGGTCACACTGCAGCAATAAATATACATCTATTCTAAATGCCCACCCAGCACACAAACAACTAGTAAAACATCAAAAGACATATAGGAATTTTGAAAAATGCATTACTGCAAAAGGAAATCAAAAACCTGGATTCTATTTTTTCAAAAATTTTTTGGGATGGCATAGCCAAAACGTTTTTTTAGTCTTTTATGAGGAGTGCTGCCTAAATGGCTTTTGAAACCCCGCCCTCTCCATAGTTTTAAACAGTGCAGGATATTCAATAGCAGTCCTTTCACTCCCTAAGTTTGGAGTCTGAAACAGGCTCCAAGAGAGGTAAGTTTTAGTGTTAGGACTCAACCTGTGCTGGGATCCCTTGACGAAAATTGGGAGGTACCCTTAAAAAACTTGATCAAACCTGTGAACTAAGAATCAGGTTTCCCTATTTCCTAGCAGTAATGCATTTTTAAAAAATTCCTATATGCCTTTGATGTTTACTTAGTTGTTAACGTGCCGCTGACATTTGGAATAGATGAATAATACCACAACACAATGACCACATATCACCACTATATAGAGACTGAATAATACAGCCACTCCATTACTGAATATAAACCATTACACTTTGCACCATATAATATTACAGTAGTACATTTGTGAATTTCCTCCATGAGTTCACACCACACTGACTTCTCCTGGCCAACACTCGTCCCTGCAGATTTGGGCACAAGTATCTTAGAATCCTCACTTTTAAAGCAACTCCTCACTTATAGGTATCTAAGTCCCCTGAATTAGGTAGCTCTATAGCTCCCCTCATCAAATAGGATGCTATATACGTCCCCTCAGTTAGGCAGGTATATATATGTCCCCTCTGTTAGGCAGGTATATGTCTCCTCAGGCAGGTATATATAGGTCACCTCAGGCAGGTATATATATGTCCCTTCAGGCAGATATATGTGTCCCCTCAATTAGACAGGTATATATATATATATATATGTCCCCTCATGAGGAAATAATATGTTCCCTCAGGTAGGCAAGTATATATAGGTCCCTCAGGCAGGTATATATAGATCCCCTCAGGTAAGCAGGTATATATGTCCCCTCAGTTAGGCAGGTAACTGCCATTAAAAATAATAACAATAATACTTAAATTAAACCCCTTTCCCTTGGCGCCAGCGCTGGGAGGGCTCCTCTGGTTTCCCTCCTCTGGCCCACCACAGCAATGCAAGTGACACCTGTGCGGCTGAGCAGAGGCAGCAGTGCAATGAACTCACTTCATTGCGGCGCTGTCCAGTTCAGCACTACGGGGCCGCGGTGGGCCCTCTCCGTTACGGGGCCTCGGTGGCCCCACTGTGTCAGACCCGTGGCCCACCGGAGCATTCTTTGATCCTACGGTGGACCCCTAGAAGCGATGTGGGCCCCGGCACTTGCCCAGCTAAGCCGGGTGCTGACACCGGCCCTGGATGACAGGGGTAAAGAAATGAAAATCTGAAAATAGCTGCATCCTTAGGCCCGGTTCACACGGCTTATTCAAGCTGTAATTGCGGGACGGATTTCACCCGCAATTACGGCTTGAGTAAGTGGCGGGGCAGGGGCGCCGCCCGCCGGCCCCATAGACTTTCATTATCCGCGGCGCGTATCCCGCCGGGATAATGAACATGTCACTTTCTCCCCGCCCGGCGTATTCGCCGAGCAGGGAGGAGAGACGGAATCTCTATGAGAACTGTGGATTACCGTAATGGTTGGGACGGATTCCAGCCGTATTGCAGCGCAGTACGGTGCACAATACAGCTGAAATCCGTTCCTGCAATAAGCCGTGTGAACGGCCCCTTAAGGTTATAGGGATAGTGCCATACATTTATCAAGAGCAATTATATAGCTATGTAATCTGTTGCACAGCAGCTGTATGTTCATTACTGCGCAACACCACCTGTATGACCAGAGACAACATACAATCAGAACCGCAGCACTTGTGAAAGTAGTCATAGCCACGAACACGTGTTACTTCTTGGTCGGTCATTCTTGTGTGCAATTGAGGGACTGCAATAGCTAGCTCCCAATGAGTTATATTATATAGAGCCTCATATCTGCTGATTGATTCTTTTTGAGACACAGGAATAGTCTCATCTCAGTAGAGAAGAATGTCTTGGTCTCCATTCACTTCTATTGGAAGTTTTGCCAAAGCTGCAATCAAATATCTTCTTGACATGATTCCATATTTGCCAACCATTAATATTTTTCATCAGGGAGATTGAAGGGGTCTTTCCACCATAGAATTTGACGACATATCGTTTGGATATAGCATCAAAGTCTGATAGGTGTGGGCTCCACCTCTGGGAACCATACTGTGAGGAAAATTGACACAAAAATGACAAGCCACCCCTGCAGCTCTCATAACTCTAATTCACTCAAACAACACATGTCCCAGGAAACCATCAATTAGGCAGGAGACAGCCAGACCTCACTGACAAAGGACAGAGAGATCATCCTAGCAGGAGGTCAGCACATCAAAGAATTCTCATTTAAATTTGTTAACACCTTGTCTAGGGCCCTGTTCTAAGACCCCAGTAACAAAGACTTTACAAACAGACAGTAGTCGCATCAGCACCGATATTTCATTTATGGGAAAATTGTGCATCACAGGTCCACCCCAGTTCAATATGTTAAAATATGAAACTTCCCACACATATAACTGCCACTCCTGCGTTTGTAGGGCGCAGGGGAAGAGAGAAATATGAAGCTGGCCGTAGAAACCAAGTAGGATGGGCATGTGTTGTACCAGGCCGTAGCTTAGGCCCATCCGGTTCCGATGGTGCCACTGTCTCAGCTCTGTCCCAATACTCTGCCGCAGTATGACCCGTTTTGTGTCCAAAGCCAAAAAAACGGCATGGCCAGAGAGGAAGAAGTTTGTAGACCGTCCCAGAGGTGTGAGGGGGATTGTAGAGGTGCGACGTCGGCTGTCCCAGTACGCTTATAAGCTGAAACCCACGTTTGCCAATTGTTGTCTCATTGGAGGGAGGGCATCCAACACCAGCATTTCAGGAGAACCCACACAGAAGCAAGGCCACATTCACCCCCCCCCATGTGTGTCCAGCACAAAGCCAAAGGTAAATACACACATCTGCTGCCTCTTTGTAACCACATCCATATTTGCACCTGTAACCAATATCGGTCTAGTATTGTCCCTATGTATATATTGTTTGTCTAGTGCGCACTCCAAGGCGAATTAAATCTATAAACTTTTATCTGTGCTAGTCTGTTGTCTCGATCATCGATCTCACCTGCCCTTTTCTCGGTCTCTAAAATATCGCTACCCAAGGCTGGTTCCTGGCCTTGCTGTAAGTCTGTAACAGACCGGTCTTATAGTAACGAGGAACTGATGACAGTCTACAGGGCTGACAGAGCTCTGTTTAACCAATTTGGGTAAACAGATCTCTCCCAGCCATTCAGGGTTTTGGGAGAGTGGGGTATCCACTCGCACTCCCTGGGTCTCCCTGTGCCCGTGTGGACAGGGGTAAACTGTGAAACCATATCCGGCTGAACTTGTGCACCCCTAGGGGGAGCGCAATAACACGATATACCCCATGTCAGGCCGTCGACCCTCGAGTAGGCACGGCGCGTTTTCCTGACAGATTGCTGGCAGCCCGGTGGGATCAAGACAATAGTGTGTGTGATTGGGGGGTACCGTACTCCTAGACACTTAGGACTACCAACAGTGGCTTTTGCAGCTGGGGTCTTAAGATCAGCTCAGCACTAAACAAGTCCAAGTGCAAATACGAGGCGTTGGGTGCATTCAGGTTGCAGTGTTTGTGTCAGTAACCAAGGGTTGCAAGGATGGCTAGTCGCAGAAGCTGCAGAAATAACCAACAGGCCAAAGCTGTAGTCCTTGAGGAAACAGATGGCGAAGTTAGCCAAGGTGAGGAGGAGCTCAGCCCAGACAAGGCTGTGGACCATGGTGGCGGGCTTCATGGCAAGGAGGAGTCAAGCTCGGGTCCCTCAATAAGCTAGTTGCAGACGGCCAATTCTGAAGGGGGACGCTCACACTCAGCTAATCTCCTGCAAGCTGCCCTGGCTAAGCTCGAGGCTGGAGACCTCGACTCCTACAATGCAGAACGTCGTGAGTAAGCAGAGGCGGCAAGTGCAGAACGTTGTGGGCAGAGGAATGCCATTGCAAGCGTTACCAACAATTGCAGTTGCTCCAGCTACAAAAGGCACAGGCCACCCCGGTCATTCAAGTGTCCCCTGAGACCCAGGTCCCAAAGATAATGGCAGAGGACTTTCCCATGCTGGATAAAGGTGGGGACCTGTACACCTTCTTGCTGGCGTCCGAGAAAATTTGCCACCAGAACCATCTACCTGAGGACCGGTGGGCCCGGTTCCTAACTCCTTGACTCTGGGGGAAAGCCCTGGAAATCTTTGGGGATCTGCCCAGCGATACCACCCCGACCTATGAGAAAGTGAAGCAGGCGCTGATCCGGCAGTTCAATCTAACCCCAGAGATGTACCGGAAGAAGCTCCGGAGTTTACAGCGGGGTCCTACCGACAGCTGGGCTGACCACATGCGCTCCCTCCTGAGAGCAGTCGACCAGTGGACCTCGGGGTTGGAGATCACCACCGTCCAGCAGCTGAAGGAGCTCATCGCGACAGAGCAGTTTTTGTGGAACTGTCCAGAGGACCTCCAGCAGCTCCTTCGTGACAGGAAACCGTAGGAGGCCACAGCGAATATGCCGACAATCAGGCACCGGAGGCCAGGAAGCACACCAGCTGGAGAGAGGGTAAGGCGCACATTGTGCCAGTTGTCCCTACCCCTAAGCCCAGGGCACCCCCAGCCCATGCTTCCATGTCCGTGGGGGAACCCCGACTCTGTCACCATTGCAAATAGCCAGGACACTTCAAGGCCACATGTCCCCAGCACCAGAAGGCCCGTCCCAGTCTCCTACTCCAAGGCCACCCAATGTTTTGTGTGTGGCGGGGGGAAGGCCCCTTGATAACTACCAGACCGTCACCGTAGGCCGGGCTGTTGCCATGGGACTCTTGGACACCGCCACAAGGATGACTATTGTGCGGCCTGAGCTGGTGTCCCCAAAGGACACGATACCCGGAAAGACTCTCACTGTCTCTGGAATTGAAGGCGTTGTGCCGGCACTGCCAGTAGCCAAAATGTATTTGGACTGGGATACCGGGCAGGGAATACGGGAGGTGGGGTATCGCCGAATATTCCAGCCAGTGTTCTGTTAGGGACAGACTTGGGGAGGCTGGTGGCACGTTTTGAGGCCCCTGAACCCCTAAGGTCTGCTCCCTCCAAATGCAATGTATTATCCACTCCCGTTAATAATGTGGACAATGTTATCAACCTGCATACTGACGGGAGTGTGGGGGTGGGTGATGTGATGTGTCCCTCTCCATTCTGGGGAGTGGAGGTGAGATCAGCGGGCTGCAATGCGGCAGCAGGGTGTGTACTGCAAGCCGGCTGGGATTTGTTGTCCCCTGGTGTGGTAGCAGAGCGGACAAATAGGGGGCAGACAGCTGTGTTGGGGGAGCATGTAGATGAGTCAGGGCTCCCAGGTAAGGCCACAGAGCAGGATCTCCCCATAAATGGGATGTCAGAGGGCCAGGTTAGGCCGAGTGGATGAGTGACTTGTATAGACACCGAGGGGGAGGGAGCCCCATCAGCAGTTGCAGCGGTCGTGGCCGTTGTCATGCGCAGTGGGAGTGCCAGGAGGCCCCTCAGGGGCCCAACGGTATCCTCCCAATGGACCATGTAAGTGCCAGGGTAGGTGAGGACCAGGAGACAGGTCCCTAGGAACTGACAGAAGACGTGGCAGTCTTATCCATTCTGGCCACGTCTAGTCGAGTGTTTGAGGCAGCGTTAGAGGCTGACGACAGCCTGAAAGCTCTCAAGGAGCAGGCGGCACAGCCTCCCTTGGACTCAGACACCGCGTGGGTGGTCTGGGACCAAGGATGGCTGTACCATGTGATATGTCGACCAGGTTCACCGGAGGCGTGGCCCAGGGACTGACGGTTGGTTGTACCCTATCCGTTAAGGGTAGAGTTGTTGCGGGTTGTGCACGAGATTCTGATGGCCGGACATCTAGGGATCACCAAATCAAAGGACAGGCTAGCCCAGCATTTCTACTGGCCAAAGATGGGGTCTGATGTGGCTGCCTACTGCTGTTTGTGTGATCCCTGTCAGCAGGTGGGAAAGAGTGGGCCAAGGCCCAAAGCCCCATTGGTGCCACTGAGCATCATTGACGAGCCTTTCAGGAGGATGGCTGTGGATTTAATTGGACTTCGGTCTATTCCCAGCAGCTCCAGGAAATGCTTCGTACTGATGGTAGTAGATTATGCCACTCAGTACCCGTAAGCGGTAGCCCTGTTGTCCATTCGAGCCAACTAGGTGGCCACCGCCTACTGGAGATTTCTTCTTGAGTGGGCTTTCCCCAGGAAATGCTCACTGACCAGGGTACCCAGTTCATGTCGCAGTTAATGCAGTCCCTCTGTAAGCAGATACAGGTGCATCATCTGGTGGCCAGCTCGTACCACGCACAGACTAATGGCCTGTGTGAACAGTTCAATGGCACCCTGAAGCAGATGCTTAAGATGTTGGTTGACAACCACGTACGCGACTGGGAGCGGTACCTACCACACTTGCTGTTCGCTTAAGGGGTTCTCCCTCTTCGAGCTCCTGTATGGGTGATGTGTATGGGGGCCCCTGGCTCTGGTGAAGGAGGCCTGGGAGGGATACTTAGCCACCCCGGAGGTGCGGTCATCGAGTATGTTGTGCGCTTCCATGACAAAATGCAGGCCTTGACGCAGCTGGTGCATGGCAATATGTTGCAAGCCCAGGCCGACCAGAAGCAGTGGTATGGCAAGAACGCTGTGAGAGGACCTACCAGGTGGGTGAGAAAGTGAGGGTAATGGTCCCTGTACAAAGGACACGCCTCAGGCATCCTAGGAAGGCCCATATGTCGTGCACCAGCAACTAAACGCCGTCATGTACCTAGTCACCCTGGACCACGACCAAGGAAGGTGGAAGGCCTTCCATGTGAACATGATGAAGGAACATCATGAGCGAGAGGCATGTGCCCTTCCCGTGTGCAACCTGCCCGAGGAAGGAGAGACCCTCCGAGATATGCTCCCACCAGTCAGGGCGGGTGGATCCATAGAGGATGTGGAAATTTGCGGACAGATCCTGGAGGACCAACAGTCCCAGCTGTGGGCAAATCTCCACCCCTTCTGGGATTGTTCACCACATGCCCAAAGGATGGATCGGCCTCCACCATGTGGCCCCCTCGGTCACCCCCAACCGGGTTCACATATCGGACCCCCCTTCAAAAGTTCAGCACCCAAATTCGCAAGGAGTTGACGATATGCGAAGCTGGGGGCATCCGGTGCCCCAACATCCCTGGGCCTCCCCGTAGTCTTCGTACCCAAGAAGGCAGACCACCAGTTCTGGGGGCACAGGGGGCTCAACGCTGTCAGGGAACTTTTGCGTCCCCAAATGCCGCGCACGTGCCCTCCCAATCATTTTGGTGGGGCCAACATGGATCATCAGGGATCGAGCCAAAGATTTTGGGGCAGATCCCCTACCCTTAGACACGGGAAGCCTGCCGTTATCACCCCAATTTGACTGAATATCCACCGTCATGCTGTTCACATGAAGAATGCTTCTCCCCACTTTTAAGCAGATGGTCAACACACTCTCAAGGGATTTAAAGGGTACGGGGCCCCACGTACCGGTGACATAGCCGTTTTCGTCTCACCGGGAAGATCACCTCCAGCACCTAACCGGGTGCTCGGCGAATCCACCAAAGGCTGGTTGACCATCAAACCGAAAAGTGCCAGCTGGGCATGAGCGAGGTCCCTACTGGGGAAAACCGGGTAGGTGGGGGGGGGCCTTGAACCAGAGCCCAAAAAGGGGAACCAATCATCCGGGCCCCCCCCAGGCCCAAGAACATTGATTCCCTTTTTGGGCACCTTGGGTACTTTTGGCTTTTTTTCTACCCATAGAGCCTGGAAAAGCCCCTGAGGACATCACCAGGAAGAGGTGCCCTCTCAGTCTTTGGCCCAAACGACTGCGAGATGGCCCTTTCCACCCAAAAGGGCCCGCCCTTAACACTCAACAGACTAAAACACCCACTTCACCAGGCAGTTTTTTTTTTTTTTAAAATTTTTTTTTAAGACAGTTTTTCCACAAAAAGGAAAAAAAAACCTTTAGAAAATACAAATACATCCAACATAAATTTTTCAAAGTACGAGTCAAATAATAACAAACCATATATAAGCCGTCAATCCAGCTTTAACATCAGGAAATTTAACCGTAGTTTCCGGGTGGGGCACATAAAGCAATTTTAAACAATATTTAAGACTTTCACACCCATTAAACCATTCACACTGTTTGCACGCCACTGAAAACTATCCAAACGTATCCCGCCCCCTGGGCCCCACCACTCACACATCCCATGGGACTCGACCCAAAAAACCCAGATATCCAGAACCGTGGGGTTTCCCCTAGCCTCAAAGTAAGCCTGTACATTGACAATCTCCGTTAACAATTTTTTCCATACCTAAGAGGGGGTCCGGTGGTTTCCAATTCGCAGTTTTGTTTTCCCTGGCATAAAACATTAACAACTAAAGTTTTCGTTCATTTTTTGTCGGGATTATTTCCTCCACTGGGCCAAGGAACTGTTTTCTGGGCAAAATTCCTGGTAGTCCTAACTTCTCTTTAATAAACCTATAAATACCGACCAAAATGCCCGGATAACAACAGTCCCATATCAAGGGAGGAAGGAGCCTTGGGGCGTATAGCATCTGGTCAATTTTAGGGGGGAAATTTTGCCCTTTGGGGCCAGCCGGAGGCATTAGAGACTCAATGGACCCATTTGTTCTGAAACAGCTGGTCTCTGCACTTTTACTGTACCCCCCGTGGAGCCATTCCCCATATGGGGGATTCCAAGGGGGATATCCCCCCCACCCATAACCAATCACTTTCCCGGGGGGACGGTTTTCAACCCAAAATGTTCCTGTAGAAGGTAGAGACCGACTTCCTTGGGTTCCCCCTTCTAGCCACCTGTTCCAGGGGATCACACGCCAATTGAATCTTGACGCCCCCAAACTGTTTAAAACAAGCATGACACAATTGAAAATACCTAAAAAGGGTATCTCTATCCAGTTCGAATGTGCCAGCCAAAACCTGAAAGTCTATAAAGTGCCCCTTTAACGTACAACGCCCCAAATATTTGATCCTTTCTTTGCCAGATCTCAAAAACTGATAAAGAGGCAAGTTCAGGGGGTTTCCCATTCCTCACAAAGGGTCAGGGGGACCCCGAATCCCGGGCTCTCTCCCCCCGAACGTGCCACAAACTTTTTCCACTCGCCACGTCGCGCCATAGTAGCCGTATAAAACTGGTCTGATATTTCCATGTCTATACCCCAAATTATCAAGCCTCGAAGGGCCCCAATAGCGCCACCCCACACCCCCACCGGTTTGTTGCGGGCCGCCCTAATCCACCACTCCCAAGGACAAAACACAGCCCGTGATAAATTAAAAATCGGGAGCGCTAACCCCCATTTCGTATAACCTTTAAATTTGGGTCGGCCCATTCTGGGAACACCCCCAAAACCACAAAAAGGAGAAATCAGCCGTCCAAGGGTCGAAAGGGGATTGAGGAATAAAAAAAGGGGGCCCCCATACAAATACAAAAGCTTGGGGGAAAAGCACCATTTTTATAACATTAATACGCCCCACTAACCTCAATGGGAGGACCTCCAAAAAATTCAGTTTTCCCAGTCTGTCCTGCATCGAAAAATTAAGGCAATGAAACGCGCACATCCCGTGGATCTGAATCCCAGATACTTTCCTTGATCCACTATTTCAATTTGGGTTCTCAGGGCCCTCCTCTGACTGGGCCGATCTACCGAAATGCACGACTTCGCCTAATTAACCCTCAGACCCAAAAGTTCCAAAAAATGTCCCCCCCCCCCTAATTTTCCCGGAGTGCCCCCTAAAAGCCTTTGGGATCCGCCAATATATCATAAATCATCCGCAAACAAAAAGACTTTCTCCGGACCCCTTATAGTTTCCGCCCTCTATCATGGGTTAAATATTGATGAGAAGACAAGGGTTTAAAGGCCAAGGGGAATAAAAAAGGGGATAGAGGCACCCCTGCCCAGTGCCCCTGCCCAGGGGGAAAATGGCTGGATAGGGGGCCATTAACTAAAACGCTGTTTTCGCCCTAAAAATCTGAAACCACCTCAAGAACTCTGCGGGGAAGCCAAAGGATCCCAAATCGCCCACATGAACTTCCATTCTACGATCCAAACGCTTTTTCATTATCAAACGCTGCGATTTCCTCACCAAAATTTTCATGGGGTTTTTTGCAAATTATGAAAAAACCCCCTTAAATTGATATCCGTGACTTCCCCGGCATGAATCCCATGTCCCCCCCCCAAAAAATGGAATGATCCAATGCCAGTACCTTCCCAAAATTTTAACATCTATATAATAAGAAGATCCTACTATGGTTTCCTCATTTAAGAAGGGGGGAATCCCATTTTTAAAGCAACACTTTCATTCCCCAAATTTTTGGGGTTTTGTTCCCCCTGTACAGCTTAAACCACTCTACTGGTAAGCCGTCTGGGCCTGGGGCTTTACCAGTGGCCATCTGTCCTAAAGCCCTGCTAATCTCCTCTTGTGTAATTGGTCCCGCCAGTATCTCTTTTTCCTCCTCCGTGATCTCCGGGAGTGTGATGGACCCAAGAAATCCACTGATTTCGGCTTCTGAATACCCTAATTTAGAAGTGTATAGAGTCTTGTAATAGTCTGCAAATTGCTCTGCTATAGCAACTGGATTAGTTACCATTTCTCCCCTTGGATTACGTAACCCAGCGACTACAGTTGTGGGAGTTTCCGTTTTAGCCAGGATGGCCAATGCTTTACCATTTTTGTCTCCCTCGACAAACACCATGTGTCGCTGAAGCAGTAGTCTCTTCTGAGTGTATTGGGTGAGATGTAGGTTATACGCTCTCTGTACCTCCCCCAACCGTTTCTTATGTTCCTCGTCTGGCAACCTCCCATATTCTGGTTCAGCTTGAGCTATATCTACCTCCAACGCCATACGCTGATTAAGGATCTTTCTGTGAGTAGCAATTGCATGAATAAGCACCACCCTGGTCACTGCATTGAAAGCGTCCCATTCCATCAACGGGTCTGAAGTTGATTCATTGATCTCCCAATAGCCATCAATGCTCTCTCTGCATCTCTCCTCCACCACTGGGACTTGGAGCCACTTGGGATTCAATCTCCAACTATTTGTTGCCTCAACTATTGGCTGAATCACCCTCACCGGGAGAGGGGCATATTCCGACGTTCCTCGGGACAAATATTCCACGGTAGTCACCATGGATAGCATGTCTTAACTAGCAAATACTAGGTCAATATGGGAGAGTGACTCAGCAGTCGCCGAAAAGCATGAAAACTGTCAATTGGGTGCCTCCACCTCCACACCTTTGTTAGATTATAGGACAGAGTGGGATCGTGCGATGTTCTAGGACGCAATCTATCTAAATCCTGGCTCAAAGTGGCGTTAAAGTCTCCAAGCAATAACCCAGGAGTAGTGGGATGAGTCCCAAAAAGAAACGTTGATCCAGAGCCCCCCAAAAAAAGGGGCGGAATTATACACCCCTTAAATTTATCATGCCACGAATTTAGCTTTCTTACTAAAAATCTGCCAGACGATCTATGTGTACATGCACAGCGAAATGGGTGGTTCTTTAAAACCAAAATTGACACCCCCCCCGGTATTTCGATATACCGGCTGATAACAGTTCCGATCCATGGCCTTTTCAAGGCCAAAACCCTTTTTGCCCCAAGGGCTTTTTTGTATAGACAATGTCTGGATTATATGGTCGGAGAAAATTAAAGACTAAAGATCTCTTAATCTTACAATTCAGACCCCTGACGTTCCAGGAGATTACCTTAAAAGTCGCCATATTAAAGGCTCCAAAGAACATGACCCAAAGGACCTTCGAGACCCAGGTGTTGGGACGCCATTCACTTCACACAAACCAACATTCAACCCAGTCACACCAATAAGAACAGCAACAACTATGAACATCCCTATGAGCTCTGTCAGCGTCTGTCCCGGCGTTTGTCCAGCCAGTCATTTGCTTCCTCAGGAGCCCTACGAATATGGGCATCATTTCATTGTGGAGACAGACCACAACCCCATGAGCTGGTTACACACCATCTCCGGAACCAGTGGGAGGTTACTACGCTGGAGCCTAGCGCTCCAACAGTACCACTTCGCCATTCATCATCGGAAGGGCCGAGACAACAGCAACGCCGATGGGTTGTCCCGACAGGAAGAGGGGGAGAGCAGGCGCCCTACCTCCCTCTAAAGGGGGGAGGTGTGAGGAAAATCAACACAAAGGACAAGCCACCCCCACAGCTCTCATAACTCAAATTCACTCACACAACACATTTCCCAGGAAGCCATCAGTTAGGCAGGAGACAGCCAGACCTGGCTGACAACGGACAGAGAGGAGATTATCCTACCAGGAGGTCGGCACATCAAAGAATTGTCATTTAAATTCATTAACACCTTATCTAGGGCCCTGTTCTAAGACCCCAGGAACAAAGACTTTAACAAACAGACAGTAGTTGCAGCGGCACCGATATTTCATAAGGATTTATGGGAAAATCATGCATCACAGGTCCACCCCAGTTTCATATTTTAAAATATGAAACACACCACATGTATAGCTGCCACTCCCATGTTTGTAGGGTGCAGGGGAAGAGAGAAATCCAAAACTGGCCGTAGAAACCAAATAGGATGAGCATGTGTGGCACCAGGCCGTAGCTTAGGCCCAATGTCCTGCCGCGGTATGACCCGTTTTGGGTCCAAAGCCAAAAAACGGCATGGCTAGAAAGGGAGAAGTTTGTGTGAGTATGAGTGTAGGGGGGTGCGACGTGGGCTGTCCCAATACTGTTGTAAGCCGAAGCCCAGGTTTGCCCATTGTTGTCTCATTGGAGGGGGGTATCTGACACCAGAATTCCAGGAGCACCCGCGCAGAAGCAAGGCCACATTCACCCCCCCCATGGGTGCCCAGCACAAAACCAACCTAAGGTAAATAGCCACATATTGCTGCCTTTTTGTAACCATATCCATATTTTCACCTCTGACCAATATCTGTATAGTATTGTCCCTACGTATGTATTGTTTGTCTAGTGCGCCCTCCAAGGTAAATTAAATCTATAAACTTTAATCTGGGCTAGTTTGTTGTCTTGATCATTGATCTCATCTGCCCTTTCTCGGTCTCTAAAATATCACTACCCAAGGTTGGTTCCTGGCCTTGCTGTAAGTCTGTAACGGACCGGTTTTATAGCTAACGAGGAACTGAGGACAGTCTACTGGGCCGACAGAGCTCTCCCAGCCGTTCAGGGTTGTGGGCGAGTGTGGTATCCATTCGCACTCTCTGGGTCTCCCTGTGCCCGTGTGGACAGGGGTTAACTGTGAAACTGTATCCGGCTGACCTTGTGCAACCCTAGGGGGAGCGCAACGTTACGATACACTCCAAGTCAGGCTGTAGACCCTCAAGTGGGCACGGCGGGTTTTCCTGACACACACCCATCTTGGGAACGTGCCCCTGAAAGTATCGGCTGAAATGGAGATCCGGTCATCCTTATGCACAACTCTCCAATCTGTTCTATGGGAGTTCCGAGTACAGCCAAGCACGAGTGGCTCTCCATTCTGAGCCAATATTTTCGGGGGGATCTTCCTGAGATAGGTGCGGATCCCAGAGGCAGGACAAGCACCTATCACACATTGATGGCATTTCCTATCGATATCCCATCAGTGAGTGAGATGGTAACAGCTCTTTAGATAAGCAATAGATAAATTGTACAACCTTAAATGAAAACAAACTAAGTCATGACAAACCTCAGACATGGACATTTTAATAATACACATTTCCTTATTGCTAGTACTCCCTGATGCCTCTTTATATTGGCAGGAAGCAGAACCTTTACCTGTCTCTGCATCCTGATGACATTCAGTGGTTGGATGTTATCCATAGAGGATGGGCCTGACAGCATCTATCAACTAGATGCTGTCAAGGTTGGTGAGCGGTGGTCAAAAGGTCCCCTTCTTCTGAGAGTCTCCCAGACATTCCGGAAGAGTTGATAACTATGATGTACATCTAAATTGTCATCCTCTTCAACCCTTAAACTGGTTACTCACTTTAAATAACTGTAGACCAAATGGTTATCTCCCGGGACTGCCCACAACCATGCACCAGCTGAGCCTTCATGTTTATTACCAAAGGGTGAATTCATAAGCAGTGACTGGAGACCTCTGGTTAGACTTTTCTCTAAAGAACAAAGGAACCTTGTTTCTTCAACAGCAGATGTTAGCATATAGCCATATAGCCAGGCCTCCATACACATTAGATTATTGAAATCAACTACTGTGCAATTTAAATGACCTGTGAACACATGCAAAAAAAGCTATAGCTGCTTCTAGATGATTGAATTTTTAAAATCTCCTTTGAAGTTATATGTCGGCCTACAGATGTCATACAGTAATCTGTGTAACCCACCTCCAACCTGCCCAGATATGCCTACTGCTGATGCCTTCCCTGTCTAATACAATCTTTAGAGAACCTTATTCTTATTAGTGTTCTTGTATTTTTGTCTTTTAGTTTTCTCTCACTTACCCAGAGGAGAGACAGATGAGGTTGTTTTTCCTCGGAAACTGCACACCGGCTACAAGAGAGACACTCAGGTAGCTCCATCCCTATGTTCCCTTGTAATTAATGAGTTTTCTAATCAAAATTATTATTGTCATAACAAGTGTTCCTGCTCTGTTCACATCTCCATCTACGTCTCTGTTGCAGATTGTTATCATATTTGACAGGAAAAGTACCTCTGCATCTAGGGATATGTTTCTAGACAAAATAACGGATACCTTGGCGGAACTCAACAAACTCCACTAGGATATGTTCACACAGCGTAATTGTGGGCCGTACTCCGGGGCGTAATTGTACTGCAATGCACCCAAAGTACAACCCGTAATTCCAGTAAAATCATAGCACTCATTGAGTGCTATGATAAGCTGACCTTTTTTCCTGTCGCACGGTACGCGCCAAGTTTAAGAAGTCACATGTCATTTCTTGCTGGTACTTACGTGCTGGAAAAAACGAGGCTTCATGCAGGCCAGGCCAGAGCACTTGAGAAATACACGCTAGCCAGCGCTTACTTCTAAAACACTAGGCATATAATGGTGTGCACAGTACGCACCGCTATGCATCTGGTAGACGCTGTGTGAATTCACCCTTAGTGGTCAGTGGAGTCAGTCGGGCGTGAGTGGTATCCATTGTGTGACAGATCCTGCAGAGTGTTTTGGCTTCTATAATGAATAGAAGCCATGATGCAGATATGAACAGAGCCTTATACACGCAGCTAGTCATATAAGTCCAGACAATTCTGATACTGTTAATCATGTGGTCAGATTACCCTTGTGTCTGGTAGTAGTCCGCTGCATCTGCCAGAGTACAGCTTTTCTATTGTTTTTGGTTGTTGCTTAGCACAGTTCTTGTAATTGTTTTCAGCTCATTTTAGAAAATAATATAAATGGGTTGTATGGTTTTATAAACCTATTTAGAAGATGAAGGTGCCTCATTTGTGATCTTCATCCATTAATCAAACTGGAGAAGGTTTTTCATTCTCTTAAGGACTTGATACTCCTATGTGTTATATGGAAAGCCTGTCACTTTCATTGGACACCATGTAATGCTTTATTTGCCCTGAAATATGTGACAGGTAGTGTTGAGCGATTGCGTTGGCTATCGAGATCGAGCGATAGTCGATAGTCGGCCGCTATCGATAAGGTTTTTCGATAGTCAGCATCGATTATGAGCGATGACCATTAAAGTCTATGGGGGGAGCAACAACACCTTCATTATTACACCCAAAAAAAGGGGTGGAGAAGCTGAAATTAACATCCCACAACAGTCAAATGGATACGTGCTACATCTTAGACAACACACTTAGGTTATAAAAGTCACAGAAAAAAAATCACAGACCATTTACTATCCTGGGCTTGTACCACAGCCTGACCTTAAACCTGCATCACCCACAAATTAAAAGTGCCAGAAGGCAGTATGATTTGAACCATCATGTTACTTGAACTGGACATTGAATACCCTGTCCTGGAACGCAGCATGAGCCCCAAACCTGCATTTACCCCCAGATTTAAAAAATGCCGGAAAAAGGAGTCTTTTTAACCCCCATTTTAGTTGAACTGGACATTGATATACCTGTCCTGGGCCACAGCATGAGCCCCCAAACTGCATGACCCCCACATTTAAAAAGTGCCGGAAGATCGGGTCTTTCAACCACCATTTTAGTTTCACTGGACTTGACTATACCTGTCCTGGGGGCCCCAGCATGAGCCCAAACCAGCATGACCCCCACATTTAAAAGTGCCCCGGAAAAAGGGTCTTTCAACCACCATTTTAGTTGAACTGGACATTGACTTTTACCTGTCCTGGGCCACAGGCATGAGACCCAAACCTGCATCAACCCCACATTTAAAAAGTGCCGGAAAAAGGAGTCTTTCAACCACCATTTTAGTTTCACTGGACATTGACTATACCTTCCTGGGCCACAGCATGAGCCCCAACCTGCATGACCCCACATTTAAAAAGTGCCGGAAAAAGGAGTCTTTCAACCACCATTTTAGTTTCACTGGACACTGACTATACCTGTCCTGGGCCCCAGCATGACCAGGGCCGGAGTTACAGGGTGCGGTGAAAGTCCAGGCTGGGTCCGTCAACTATTAAAATTTAA